>JAOWAR010013918.1:0-13858 GCA_028571005.1 Clathrina lutea
GTAATACTGAACTACTAGGTAATACTGAACTACTAGGTAATACTGAACTACTAGGTAATGCTGAACTACTAGGTAATGCCGAACTACAAGGTAATAGTGAACTACTAGGTAATACTGAACTACTAGGTAATGCTGAACTACTAGGTAATACTGAACTGCTAGGTAATGCTGAGCTACTAGGTAATGCTGAACTACTTGCTAATGCTGAACTTCTAGGTAATACTGAACTACTAGGTAATACTTGACTACTAGGTAATACTTAACTACTAGGTAATACTGAACTTCTAGGTTATACTGAACTACTGGGTAATACTGAGCATCTGTGGTCGGGCGCTCTGCACTCTGTGTCGAGATAGAATCCTGTGCTGAAGCGATGAGTGAGCAAATTACCAGGGAACTACGAAATGTAAGAATCTGGGTAGTTGAAAAAGGTCAACCCTGGGAATAGCGAATACCGGCAGACGTCAGGGATGCAATGCCAGTGGGGTAAAGGGAAAGGACCAATTTTCGAAATCATGAGCTTGAATGCAATGCTCCGACACTTACATAGAGGAAACGTTTAAGGTGTAGCCTCGGGTCACAGTTCACGCCAGGAAAGGTGAGCACCAACGCCAGAACAGGAAGATTTGATCGTTCAGCGGTAGCGGAGCAACCTTGTCTCAGTGAACCAAGGCTAGAATCAATTGGGACAAGGCGAAGGTGATAGACTGATTATAGTCCAGGTGATGAGGATACCCGCACCTAGCACAGCAGCGACAAACTTCACAACTTTATACGACTGCCACAGCTTGAACAGCATTGGCAAAGATTGTTTTTCCAGACTTCATGACCTTACAAAAGAATAGAGATGTTGGACCTTTCCTATCCCACAATCTGTAAGAGCTGAGAAATGAGAGAGAGAGAGAGAGAGAGAGAGAGAGAGAGAGAGAGAGAGATAGAGAGAGAGAGATGAATCAAGACTTGGTTGCGGTGAAATTTAGTGTCAAAATGAGAACCACGGTCGTATGTCAAGGCTTGATATATTCTGCGCATACAATTATAATCAGGAATCGAATATCGGTCAGCAGCAGCAACGGCTTGGCAAAATGTCGAATCGCCTGCTCTCATTGGTCAATTAGTAGTACAGTCTTTGCTCTCGGCTGATGTGCTTGACGTCGGCTCAGGGCTGTGCAGAACCTGGTTCAACTCTTGGATATGACTTATCGCGAGCCGAAGCAAATCAAGACGAGACATTCGACTCGTGTTGCCCGGAAGCGCTTCTTGGAGCTTCTCGAACGCTTCGCGCTGCTGCGCAAGTCGCCTCTGCTCCCGTCTGGCCGCTCTCAGACGTCGAAACAAGGCGGACTCTTCCCGCCCCAGCACGCGCGGGTGCAGGAGCTCGTGGTCCCAGAAACCATCGCTCAGCGTCGGTGTCGTTGCCGACGTTGATGCCTCCGACATCGACTCCGCCGACTCGATGTCTCGTCCACTACTCGTACTCGCAGGTCGTTCGGGCCGTGCCGGAACGTAACCGCTGAGGTCGATCTCTGTCGTCGGGGCGGGCGCCTCGTTGGCCGCGAAGAATTCCGAGTCGGGGTAGGGTGCGCATGTGAGCTCGTTGCAGGACAGCGACGTGGACATGGCGGATGTCGTCGCCGCTGCCGTGGATGAGGCGGTCGTCACACAGTGGCACAGCTCCTCGGAGAGAGACGCCAGGGCACTTGGGTCGCTCATGAGAACGTCGAAGAAGATCGAATCCTGCTGCTGAATGAGTGGTGACAGCATAATGACTGTATCGCGTCGGGAACGAAAAAAATCGTCTTTAAATCACCCACTTCAATTTATCGGCCATGCATGAATATACAAGCCCGAGAGTGACAGCCACGGAGGTGGTTAGATCACCGAAAGTTTGGACAGCTGTGCTACAGGATTTGCTGTTGGGGCGCAGCTGATTCCTACAGAAGTTGTGATCGTCAGAGTGGACGCGTTTTTAATTTATACCCTCGCGGCTCATGTATATGCATAAGCGGTCGATTGCCCCTAGCAACCTCCTATTCACCGGCCTGCGAGCCCGATCGAGAATTCGAACCCTGCTCTGGCGTAGGGGGCCGACGAGCCGCAACGACCTGTACCGCGTACGGGTGCAAATTGGATCCTTGCGCTTGCTAGATAGCGCCCGAGCCAATCTCTAATGCATGCAAGTTTTCGTGTGGGTTCAAGTACTGAGAAGTGCAAGGGACAATGGTCCACTCGAGGTGCACGATGGCTTGAACCCGCTCGCCGCAGACGATTGTGGCGGTTTGAGTAGCGAACAAAAGAGACAGCAGAGCCCATTGAGCACTGTCCCGTGATAGCGTGGGAGTCACGTGCCAGCATATTAGCCAGCAAGCCCGCGCGCACGGTACGGATTGGCTCAACATGCTCAAGCGTGCGCTCGCGCTCTGCTCCGCTTCTGCGCACCGCGCGCGTGATGGCTTCCGATATCGTTCGTCGGCAAGCGCGTTGCGGACGTCCGCCGGAGGAAAGCTTCAGTCTGGGATATGTCCCTGTTAACGTTTGCACTAGACAATGTGACTCGCACGAGCCAAGTCTGGAAGAATAGAGAGCGAGCACAGGTCACACCGTTCCCAGCATGTTTCATTTTGTGAACGTAGCCTGATCATTTTTGGCACGTGAGCTACAGGCTCTCTTTATCTTTGACGCTCAAGAGCAATTCATTATTGTCACAAAAGGGTTACATTTGGGACACAAAAAAGCGACGAATGTTCTAAATGCTGACATTTTAACCTCTGCAGGCAGTCAATTCCGAAAAGGAGCTCCTTCGCTCCTTCACAAGCAAATGAAAAGAACTTGAAGCAGCTAGCAGGCGACTCGGCCGACACTTCACGTGCACAAAACGACAGCTGAAACGAGCGGGTATGAAAAGGATGAGCTAAGCGGCAGGCGATAGGCGATAGGCGGATTACTCAGGTCATTATCGGCATTCTCCTTGGAAATTGGTAGCCATGGGCGCCGACCAATCAGCGCGCAGCGCAGTCCGGTACAAAACGTGAAAATTAGCTCGCCCCCTTTTACCTTTGTCGTCCCAGGCTCCAGGGTAAAATCTGATGTCAGCGGGAATGATCTGAATCCCAGAAATTGCGAGCGAGCGTCGGCCGGACAAAGCCTGCCTCCGAACAGCCGGCACCCACATTTTCCCACAAGAGCGATGAACGATCATCGGTCATTTTGGTTGCTCCGTTCCGGACGACCGTGCATGGTCTAGCGGGCGCTCTAGGCCGCCACGACCAACGCCTTTACACCGCCAGCGTGGTTATAAGCGAGAAGAGATACTCACCCACGCGATGAGCTGACCACTTCCCAAGTCACAAACATATTCAAATCACCGGAACAAAAGCTCCCCATGGTTAAGAGCAACACAAGAAACTCCCTTCTCAGTTCTTGCAAAAAATAAGAACCGGGTGAACATGGTGAATGCAACTTCCGATGTTTGCGATCGTCCTTCCATAGCGCAGGGTTTTGTTTAGCATTGGGCGTTCGATTTTGCTTTCTCACCTTCGAATTCTAAAAACAAATCCTTCGTCCAAATCTATAATGAACTTCACACTTCTACGTTGTCAACTGGTTGTCGGTCCTGCAACCATTTTTAATGCATCCATTCTATGGTGAATAGATAGTCTCCTTGTTGATTAAGGCTTCGGCTATGCTTTGTTCTACGTCATGCCAAGACAAGAAAAGCGCCGAAAATCTCCTCTTCTCACGAAGGGTCCATCAACGGCGATGTGAAATGGTCGGGCATTGCTTTGAATGCCAGTAGGATAGTTCTTCAGGTAAAATCTTCTTTCTGGTTTTCTGATCTAGTGGATTCGGTGTTTACCACCGATTCTGCATAGATCTCAAATCTCGGCGTTTACTGGGACACTAGAAACTCGTTCGGTTACATAAGGATCTGGTCTATGCCGGAGGTATTCCGCAAGGCCTCACCAACCGCCTCCGCCCGCAAGTAGAGGCCTGAAGGGTTCCAAGAGATCCCTGTCAATGATGAATACATCATCACACACCACACCCTTTCCACTCGGGTCTCGCTGTTTTGCAACAGCCTTTTGAAGACGCGCTTTTCACTGGAAAGAAACGTCGGTGTTAGCAAAGCCACGAGAGTTCCAAACCCACCTGGGCATCTTTAGCAACAGCCTTTTGAAGAAGTATTTCATTGGCCAGAAACGTCGGTGCTCACAAAAGACACGAAATACACAAACACACCTGGGCACGTTGGCTCGCTGATTATCTTCTTCCCCTGTTTGATTTTCAATGTGTCGGACGTCGGGAAAGCTAGCGTTCCGGAAACGAAATGTCCAGATCGAAAAGACTAATTTTAGCTTTTCCGTGCACATGGCCTGATCCCATGATAATTGTGAACGCTTCTGTTAGTTCCGGCAAACGAGACCATACATGGCATGTGCCCTGCAACAGTTCAGCGCAACCTTCCCGGCTGTTTATTTGGTCTTGATGGAGACGCAGCTACTACGCATACAAACCGTACAAGAAGAGCTGATACTGCCGAGACAAGCCCTTAACTGAACGGTAGAACAGACTGACCGGCAAGAAGCACAGCGGTGCCTTAGCTAACCCGTTCTTGAAGGTGTAGTTCCGGGTGGTCTGTCAATAGCTCAACTCCCTAAGCCGCGGAAAAGTAAAAACAAGGGCTACTGATTGAGCATACCGCTGCACATGCCACCAGCGCTTCTCCTGACAGCCCGGTTTTTCACTTCGGCTGTGTGATTCTCTACCGCTGATCCATCGTAAGCTTTTTCATTCGGTTGCTCTCTGTATAGTTTATAGCATTAAATTGGTGTCGGATCTTCAAGCGGCTGGGTTGTTCCTCCATAATTCAAAAGGGCTGAGCATGCTAATATGTTAGCGAATATTTATGCTGGAGGTCAGTAACAAGGAATGACATAAGGAGAAGGGTTGATCTTGTAGATCTCACTCTCATTTCGAAGTATTAATCGACAGAGAAACAATGTCGGCAGCTGACACGTAGAGTGAGGAAATGTTTGGTAGAGACGTTTCGCGGTTTCGGTGCACTGCACCATCATCAGTCTAGACGAAAGGATCTGGTCGGTAAGACAAGCTGGTGGGAAACTTGACCAAACTTTTCCTCGCTCTAACTGTCAGGTGCGAAGATTGTTTCTCTGTTAATGAACAAGAAATGAAATTTGAAGTTCGAAGTCACTTAGTCTTGGAGTCATGCAAGACCCGGTAGGGGAGTCCGGACTCCAAATAAACGGATAGACTTGACCGTTGGTATACACTTATATCATCTCTCTCTCTCTCTCTCTCTCTCTCTCTCTCTCTCTCTCTCTCTCTCTCTCTCTCACACACACACACACACACACACACACACACACACACAGCGAAACCGTAACCAGCGAATGTGAAATTCACGACGATGAAAAAGGATGGATGTTCCGCCGGAGATGGCCCGAGTGGTCCGACTAAAGTAAGCACAAAGCCAGCGCCAATTCACCATGGCAAGCAAAAGTCGTTTCCTTTTTTAGAATGCCATTATTAGATCCAGACTGATAACCGTCCTTGGGAAGGCTATCATTCCTGGAGATATTGACCTCTTTTGAACCCACTTTCGCCATCACCGGCCGGTGACTTCTCAACGGCTTCCGCTGGCGAGTCTCAATGAGCATTTTGTTTCTCTTGAGCGGTACGGTCCTCCTTCACTGAGATGTACAGTCAAAGCCCGGGCACATGCGAGCTGCTTCCTTTCGAACATGCACATGTACACATGTGTACATGGGAACATATAAGCTCCTAGAGCCTGGGACACCGGCCAGCCAGAGGTCTATTGCGAGTGCCGCCTATCTGGCGAAGTACCCTTGGGGCATCACGTGATATTTGACTTTGTGGCACGTGCTGGAGTTCAAGATCACGTGCACCCAGCGATGCTCAACCACGGGTTCCACGGGAACAGGTCAGACTAGTACAACGCTGGTTACGTCACTACACCGGCAGCCAGGCAGCTAACCGAGCGGCGCCGCCCAGGTATATGAAACCTGCTAGCGTAGAACCCCGATCTCCCGAGTCGATGTCGCCGCACCGGCCTTGCAGCATCCATACCCTTATCCGGCGATCCCGCCTCCGCGGCCGCTCAACTCGATTTCGACAGGGCCATGCTGAACTCCTGCCTCCGTCGCGATACCTAGTGAACCTTGGCACGTCCTCGCGGCCTCGTGCGGGGGCAAGATGACCATAATCGGCTAGTTGTCCGGTGCGACCTCTGCTGCCCGCACGATGCTCGCCCAGCAGTGTAGTGTAGGGCGGAAACTGATAATAGTCCCGTGTTATTCTTATGTACTCGCTATGCAGACATGTAACTGTGTTCTGACAGCTAGCTGGGTACGGTAAACGGTCCGTGACGGCTGCGCGGTGTATGTACATGTATAGGGTGTTGTGCGCGCGGACCATGCACGCCCAGCCTCCCCAGGCCCCACAGCCTTTTGTGTTCAATATTATCAGCTGATCCGCCAAACCGAAAAGGACGGTAAAATTGACATTATCATCATAGTACGATCATGGTGTCGTTTGTCAACCAAAAAAAATCATTCACAGCTGACATGAAATTGACCTCCCCACGAGGACAGGTTGTGTTACCACGTTGAAATTTATTAAAAGAATCACTTTCTGCTCGGAAAACAGTCACCATGTTTTCATTGTCGCTGTTCGGCGCTTTTTTTTTCATGTCTTACTTTGTGAATATCTCATCTGCAACGGTATCCTGCTGTGTTCGGATTAGAGATGTGCCTCCGGGCCGTGATCCTAAGCTCTACATGGAAGCAGGCCAAGGGAATACGAGTTACCTTGACGACGTGTAAAGCTGCAACATATTGGTGAGGTACACGTGGTACGTTCCCTAGACCTGGTCTACAAGACTATACTGTTCCCTAGACCTGGTCTACAAGACTATACTGTTCCCTAGACCTGGGCTACAAGACTATAGCCGGGAGACTGAATTCCTCGATTGATCTTTAGTTCCAGGGAGGAGCAGTGCTGGTTGCCGGTCTTGTTGGAAGTCGACATGAACAACTTACTATTCTTGGACGACTGACGGAAGCAAAATCGGAAACGACCGCTAGCAAGCGAGCGACATCAGTCTGCCGCTTTTTTCTTTAGTCCTGCGTGACGAGCCCTGCGTATTGCGCCGGGGAAAAAAACGTTGACACGGCTTCGTGCTCAAATGCCATACATGTAGCCCGTTATCAATCGCCGATTAGGACTGAGCGTCGCGCGGGCATGTTCGTGAAGTTCGTCATGTTCAGGACATTGCTTCATTGACGTCCTCATTTTGGTCGCTTCGTAGTAACAGCTGGATCGGGGGAAAGTTTTCTGCCAGCTGTCAGACCTATACTGCATTGAAGTAAAACAAACCTGAATCGTGGTACGGCCCAACATTCTCACAAAACCAGTGATCCATCTAGATCATTCGAATCGCTGCTCTTCCGATCTCAATTTTCGGTGACGTTCCCCTCTAAATGAAATAGCCAGACAATGGAAGGAGTTGGCGTTGAAGAGGGGATTGATTCCGCTTCAAGTTTGCGAGTAATCCCCTTGCTCAAGATAATACTTGACTGATCACATTCCGGATCCGCTGATTTTCTGGAGGCGCGGGGGGGGGGGCTCCACTTAGGTAGGCGGAGGCTCAAAAATCGCTACAGCGGCTTGACATTCCTTTGATAGGGTTCGATCGGCCATCCTATGTCCTTCTGGCTCACCTATTGTTCTGACCATTTACTTCGGAGGATGCCTCATGCCCTATTAACTAACGGAGGGAACGATCGTCCAGCTGCAAGCTTGCCCTCCTAAATAATGTGGTGGGTTCTTTCAGCCGTTTCGATCACGTGTGAATCGTTATTATCTGCCACTTCTTCTAACACCTTCCCTCCAAGGACTTCCGCGGTTGGTTTCATCATGCTGAAAAAGGCCTCGACAAGCTAATATGAAAACTAAATAGGCATTCATACAAAATTGGAACTATCAACATGGTCAAGGCATGCCTGACGAAACTTTAAAAAGGGAAACGCCTGCATGCCATACGGGCGACGACCGTTGAAGTCATCGAGGTCGAGAAAGAGATCCGCGTACCGTTAGATTTGTGTTCCCCTTCTGGGAGAAGTGAGCTGTATTGTCAAATATAGCTGCTCCACACGAGTCCTCGAAACATGTTTTGCAGTACCATCGACTGGGTGCAGCCGGCCCGCCGCTTCAAAGTATTCAGTCGTTCACGGTGATCGAAGTAGCGACAGGTTAGTTGACGGCTGGCACTACCAGTGATCCTATGGTTAGTGAAACATAAGGCCTGGCGACGGTAGCAAAATCTCAATCTCACGGACGACGCTCAACCCGGTTTAGCCTGGAGTGGCATGTAATAGAAAGAGAGAATTGGAGAGCGGAGAGGCTGAGAGGAAAGAGAGAGATAGAGAGAGAGAGAGAGAGAGACAGACAGACAGACAGACAGACAGACAGACAGACAGACAGACAGACAGACAGACAGACAGACAGAGAAATAAAAGCAATATGATGCATGTTCTGCGATGTTCTACCAAAGTGAAACACACACACACACACACAGGCATGGAAGGAAGAAAGCCACTGTTCATAGTGGCCCGTGTGGCCCATGCATCAAATGCACTAAGCCGGAATCAACACGCTGGTTCCATGGCGCCTCTCTCATTGGTCTTGCAATCGAGGCCTTGTAAAGTGTTGCCCAAAAGGTGAACAGCACCTGATGCGTATCCGCAGCATACAACACCTGGGCGCAATGGCAGGGTGTATGGCGCAACAACAACGATCAGGGGCAACCTGCAGCAAAAGCAATGAGAACGGAATGAAACGTGTAAGATTGTGGTAAACCAACACACTGCACAGGACCAAGGAGCTCATAACCAAGTCGTCACTGCGGTTTGAGAGCTCCAAGGATAACGAAGGGTGTGCAGCAAGCACTATCAGTGAGGCGAGTGGTAAGAGCACATGGGCACACTCAGTGCGCAAACACGACCAGAAGTAACATCAACAAACACCAGCAGTGATGAAAGCAGCAGCTCAGATGATTCCGATGTGTATCTCTAGCAGCTATGGTGCAATGCATATCGGATTTTATCAAAGCTGTATATAAATAGCACCTAAATGTCCAAAAATTCGGTTGTAGGTTTTAAATTGGGTGATCTGCTTTTACTTTGGGATAAATGTTTTTTTTTTTTAAACGCCTGTCCTGTCCAAATGTCAAGTTCTATCTCGTTCTGACAGCTAAGAGGGGCCAGTGCTCTTCTACAGCCTCGAGATCTCTTTCTACATACACAATTAAAAAACGACCATGTAGGTACTTGCATAGCAAATTACGTCTCATCGCTGCAGCATACTGCCCCCGCTACCAGTCTGCATTTTATGTATCACCACCCGATTTGTTTGCCTCTCTCAGTACAAGAAGGTCAGGGCACTCACGAAACATCTTTCTAAATGTCCCGAGGACGTTCACCCCAGAGTGACCTCCGAAGATTACTGCCTACCCAGCTGCAGTGCCTTGCAACTACACTGGAAACGATTTCGCTGGATTTTGCACGTATGGCTGCAAGCTTTCCGCCCTCTGGCGGAAGTTCCAAACTCAGATGAGCATGGCAGAAGGGTTGACTCTACCAGAAAGATCACGGCTCAATGGGACACAGACGAAAGCATTGCTGCTGTCAAGGCTTTGGTCAAGTCCCTTACCTCTGGCTGCGTATGCAGAAGTGGCTGCTCCACGGATCGTTGCAAGCTAGTCCGTTACGTAAAACAAACGCTGCTCCATCGGTTGTCGCTGCAAACACTGCGCCAACAACAAGGAAGAAAACCACCACAGACACTCACGCACAACACAAGCCCAGAAGCAACGTTAACAGACACCAGCAGTGATGAAAGCAGCAGCGCAGACGATTCCAATGTTTATATCTAGCAGCTATCGTTCAATGCACTCTAGCAGTTTAACGAAGTTGAACAAAGCACCTAGATGTCGACAAATTCAATTAACACATAGGTTTGAAATGAATGACCTGCTGTTTTGTCTTTTTTATGTACATATTTATTGTTTTTTTTCCTTAATACCTGACCAGTAGACACATAACTTTGAAGCGGCCGATTTTTTCATGTATCTTCTTTTTAAATTTCTTAATAGGTCCGGTAGGGTCCAGTGGTCTTATTCTCATTTTACTCTTTCTTCTTGTTCTCTTCCTTCACTTTTTTTGTTTCAATTGGCTGCCTTGATGTTCTCTCTGTATGTCACAGTCTTCGTCTTCTGCACATTGGTATTTTACCTGTGTCGATGTTTACTTCCTCTCCATGCCCAGGTACTGCAGCTCCTTATTACGAAATTTCCTGTGACAAAAATAGGAAATGAAATTGGGACTGGAATGTATGGGCTCATCGGCGAAAGAATGATCCTGCAAAGTAGGAAACATGACCGAGGCAGTAATAAGGTACACTGAATGACAAGAAGAAACAGTTCTAACCAGCCTATAAGGTTAAGAAGGGACTATATTGTTCACTATCCAAACATTAAATTCTGTCTCATTCTGACTGCTACGAGTGATTTGGCGCTCTTCTACAGCCTCCTTGATACATTGACAACCAAACAACGATGTAGGTACTTACATAGCAAGCTATTTTGTTCAAGTTACCTATTGGCAAAACCACTACCGTCCCTTTCTTACTTTTACTGCATCAACGAAGCATATCTCTTCAGAGTAGGTATCTCGGAATTTCTGGTCCATCGCTAGAAAGAGCACTATTCTCAGAAGAGTGCTGCCCATCAACTTCTTCCAAGAGGATAATGTTCAAGGAAAACCTTCAAAAATGCTGTCACACCGTACGAAAAGCCTCACATCAAAGCCTTGCCGGCAGAAGAGGTACTGATATCTCAAAAACGACAGAAATAAGGCTGAGAAAGATGTCCCAATAGGCAAATTTTGCCGAAAGAACACATCGCCAAGGGGCTCGAGTTCTTTCCCGCACCCCCTCACTGGATCCCCAAAGTATGCATGGGTGACGGTTATACAGTGAAACCGAAAGCTGCATTTAACGACCACTGCAATTTACAACCTGCTTTTTGCGACCACGTTCTTGTGCACGGACAGCTTCGTACAAAAAAGTACCTGCATTTTGCGACCACCTGCCAAACGTGACCAGCAGTCTATACTCATGGCCGAAAGTAGCACCAAATTGGGGTGCCGTAAGTAGTAACCATCAAGCAATTACTTTGGCTATCAATGTGTACATGTCTACAGGTCAGGTGTTAAAATATATATATATATATTAATACACCAAAAAGCAGAAAAACATCAGATCTCTCATTTCGAACTTGTGTGTCAACTGAACTTGTGGACATCTAGGTACTTTTTGTGGTGTCTGTGAACATTGCTTTTGGGCGTGTGTTGTGCACACTAAGTGTGCCCATCTGAGATGCTCTTTCTTCCTCATTGTTGGTGCAGGTTTTGCAGCGAACAGCGTTTGACTTAATGCACTTGCAACGATTTGTGGAGCGGCCGGTTTTGCACACACAGCCAGAGGTAAGTGACTCGACCGAAGCCTTGACAGCAGCAATGCTTTCATCTGTGTCCCATTGAACCGTGGTCTCTTCTGTAGAGTCAACGCTCCAGCCATGCTCATCTGGGTTTGGGACTTCCACCAGAGGGTTGAAAGCTTGTAACCAGACATGCAAACCCCAGCAAAATTGTTTCCAGTGTAGCTGCAAGGCACTGCAGCTGGGTAGGCTGTCGCCTTCAGAGGTCTTTCTGGGCCATATGACCGTCCTCGGGACATTTAGAAAGGAGATGTGTTGTGAGTGCCCTGACCTACTTGTACCAAGAGAGACAAACAGATCTGGCAGGGATATGTGAAATGCACACCTGTAGCGGGTTTTGTATGCTCCAGTGACGAGTCGTAATTTGCTACGCAAGTGCCTACATCATCGTTTGGTTATGCATGTATCAAGGAGGCTAGCACTGGCCACTCATAGCTGTCAGAACAAGATAGAACTTGGTATTTGGATTGGCCAGATGTCGAAAAAAAAGGATATATATGCAAAAAGCAGATCACCCACTTCAAACCTATATGTCAACTGAATTTATGGACATCTAGGTGCTTTATACAGCTTCGTTAAAATGCAAGTGTGCATTGCACAATAGCTGCTAGATATCGGAATTGTCTGAGCTGTTACTTTTATTGCTGCTGGTGTTTGTGCTCGTTACCTCTTTTCTTGTGTGCGTACTGAGTGTGCCCTTGTTCTCTTGCCGATCAATTCACCGATAGAGCTTGCTGCAAGCCCCTGCTTTGTAACCTTGGAGCTTTTAAACAGCGGTGCCAACTTGGTTATGAGCTCCTTGGTCATGTGTACTGTGCAGTATGTTGGTTTACTGCAATCTTAGACGTTGCATTCTGTTCTCGAGCTCGTTGCTTTTGTTGCAGGTTGCTCCCGATCATTGTCGCCGCACCATGTACCCTGTCATTGTGCCCAGGTGATGAATGCTGTCCATACGCAGGAACTGCTGTTCACGTTTGGGGAAACAACATGCAAGGCCTCAAATGCAGGACCAATGAGAGATGCGCCATGGAACCAGCGTGTTGATTCCGGCTTAGTGTATTTGATGCATGGGCCACACGGGCCACTATGAGCAGCGGCTTTCTTCCTTCCATCTCAATAGTGATTCTTGTCCACGACTTGTCTGTTTCTTGTAATAACAGTTGATCCAAATCATTTAATACCACTGGATACAGCTGAATGAGGACTCTTGCTGATTTAAGTGCACAACATGTGATGCCAGATTATTGTTCATCAGTGATCATCATCTTGGTGTAAAGTATTATCATAATGAAGCCTGATTCAGATTGCGAGGGTTCACTTGATAGAGAAGTATTGGTTGTGAGAACAGCAGGTGTGTGTTGCAGTTGATTGGCTTGACAGCTCCTCTTCTCAGTCATGAAAATATGAACAGGATCCATGGTGACTGCACATATGAGATCTTGGGCACCTCATGCGTATCGTCATTCCTTTCTTTTCATTTTCATTTCAGTCGCCGTTGCTGTCGGCCCGGTAAACTAGTAGTGAACTCATAGTGTGAGTTTGTTTATACGCGTGGATGCGTGCATGCGTGCATGGTGAATGAGGGTGAAGTATCGAGTAGTCAGAGAGCAAAATTTCTTAGACCAGATTAGTTCTCCATTTCTACGCCATGTGTCTTTCTTCAGCTTTCCTGACATCGGTAAATGTAAGTGCTATGACGATGGCCAATACCTTGGAACACAAAAAGAAATTCACGGGCTGCCGTCGCTGCCATATGGCCACGTGCCAAGAAACCCCACCAAATGGTACCTTGCCGTGTTCGAACACTGTCCTGGAGTCTGCAGGATGGTCCCATTATGTTTGCTTCTCACAGTGTATCAAGCAGCCGGCAGTCTCGTCCCAGCACTACTTCACACCGGCAAGTGAAAGGAATAGTCCAAGAGCCCAACATGGGGTCTCAAAAAGCCGTTACACTAGAGGTACTAACAAGGTTCTTTTACGCATCTTGTCAAATGTTGCTCTTGAAAGATCGAATGTCTTATCAGGTTGACAAGAACCGTGTCCAAAGTCGGATTTTTGTGAGATCGACAAAACAGTATGAGTTGCCATGGCAATGTGATACAAGAGACAGCCCGTGTGCGGTTTTTCCTGGTGTTTTCTTACTACCAGAGGGAAGCCGAGTGGTTTCAACCGAATTAGATCTTTCTGCATGTTTCAGCTTCCACCCATAAGAACAAATACAACCGGGAAATGACCATATTCATTGATTCTGTCCGTTTTCAG
>JAOWAR010014029.1:0-13857 GCA_028571005.1 Clathrina lutea
TTGTAGACCTGGATGTCCGTGTTAGTTAAGGTGTTATATTGGAGAGTGATTTGTAGACCTGGATGTCCGTGTTAGTTAAGGTGTTATATTGGAGAGTGATTTGTAGACCTGGATGTCCGTGTTAGTTAAGGTGTTATATTGGAGAGTGATTTGTAGACCTGGATGTCCGTGTTAGTTGAGGTGTTATATTGGAGAGTGGCGATTGGACCGTACGGAGGAAATAAATTCATCGACGAAAATTGAATAAACTTCTTACTCCGTACTAAGACCGGATTTCGAACCTACGGCATCAAATCGCTTATGTTTAAGGTGAGAGTTGTCTCATTATCGGCTACGCCATCAAGCCAACCTCGAAAAGAACGGGCGACGGCGCAGTTGTTTCTAGGTAAGGCTATTTCGTCCACCCAGGAGTCTATGGTATTTTTCTTCGCAGTATACTTCTTCCGTGTGGCAGCACCTCCCTTCAACCCGACCGCGCTAGCTCGGCTTTGAGCGTTTCTTTCGGGGGTCGGTCAGTTTCGAATCACGTTGTACGGGCTAACCGTCCTGTGTTCCCTCGCCACTACCATCTTCCAGACCGCGAACTCCCGGGTGAACAAGATAGCCTGACAAAAATGCGCCATTGCCCATCCCTTTTAAGGATAACGTGATGACGTAGCGGAGATAGTTAGGCGACTTTCGTTTGATATACAGGCGATTTGGTGCTGCAGGTTGGAGTCTGGCGGCCTCAGCAAAGCGTTTGAGCTTTGCAACCAGTCAAAGGAGAGCTTCCAAATTAGTCACTTGCAGGCAACCCTTTCAAAAGAGATCATACTTGATAATACTACATTAAATTTTCACCATCAATCAAGATGTTCTTTGTCATCTTAAACAGATACCGTGACTGCTGTCGCGACTAATAAAATTGTGGATTACGTTTGTGCTGTACATGTGGATCCCTTCTTGGGCCACTCTTCTTACGTAGATCTACGCGGTTGATGACGCGTAAAGTAAGCTAGTAGATCGACGAGTTTGACAACACGATGAATCTACAACTGCGGAATTTTGGGTCTGACATGTACAAGGACGGGTCGCATTTCCCCTCTTTGTTTTTCGCCCAATAGGAAAAGAAAGAAAATAATTAGGAGAGTTATCTCTGATTACGAAACGAAACGATGGAGGGTGACTGGGTTGGAGGGTGACTGGGTTGGAGGGTGATTGGGTTGGAAGGTGACTGGGTTGGTGGAATAGTCACAGGAGACCAGGATCGTTTCGGAAGCCCATGAAATTCGGACGGTGATCAAATCCCCGAAACGTGCACGATGAGGGGTAAAGAACTGAAAAAGAAGGCTCGTTCTTTTTTCAATTCTTTACCTTACCCCCTGCCCAGTTGACTTCGAACGAATCGAAGCTGTTTTCACTCTCTCTCCCTCCCCTCTCACCACAATGAGTTGGAGAGTGGATACGTTCGTGGGTACGTTCGTGAATCGTATCGTTTCTTAATCGGAAACTATTTCGTAACCCTCTCTGATGACGGCGAGCGAAGGAGGGGCTATCTAGCGGCTCGGATTCATCCCTGAACGCTTTTCTTGTCTTGATAAGCTGAGCTTCGCATCTCTAGGTCTGAGAGAAATGAAGAAAAAAAACATGCACATTTTTTTCTTTCTCCCATTCGGTGATAAATTCTGAGATATGCTCTGGCGAAGACCCTTTGACCGTTTTCATCGGTCTGGTTGGTTTGCGTGGCTCATCAAAAACGTTAACACGCGGAAAATTTAAAACTGAACGACTGCTGGTAGGCCTGATTGTCGTGAATGGCTTTGACTACTGTTGAGCTGCTACCAAAGATTCCCTTTAACATCGCAAGTCGGGTACAAATTGATGATGTTCTTGCCAGCGGATTGGTGTCTTTGTCTGAGATCCACCAAAGTGGCGCGGCCCGCCTGCACACCCAAATGTCAGAAATCACAACGTTATTCTCACATTGGAGGACCTTTTCCAAGTCATCTTCATTTCTTCAACGCAGAAAAGGATCTTATTCAAGCAAGTGATTTGAAACCAAAAAGTATGAGTTCATGGATGGTGTTGCAAATCAACCCACCTGTCTACATCTCCACCTGTCTATCACCTTCACCGGGTTTATATTTTAACCTGATTATTTCTTTCGCCTTTCTTGCTCTCTGCACTCTTTAAGTTAGAAGCTAAGCTTAAGAAGAATCACTCTAATAAGTTCGCTCCTTCTCGCAATAAATTGTTGCCTTTCTCGTGGGAGCCTTAGGCCAGTCCGTGCCAGCTTCGTGGCCGGCCAGAGATTTTTGCAGCATCCATAATTCCTGGTCGCTGATTGGTGCAGGGAGGAATTTAGTGATGATATCTTTGCAGCGCAGCGCTATGCTCGCATTCCCGACCCGAGAAAAGACGCGTCTTTTTATATCAGGTTTCTTGGCAAGACCGTAACATTTTGCTTACGGAGCCATGCCCGCTTCGAAGCCATAACATATCCATCTTCTCCCTCCCAAGGCTTCCTGTTTCAATGTGATTATTCAAAAGCAGCAAAGGCGCGCCACTTTCAGCATGTTCGGTCTGTTGATCGGTAGATGCGATGTAGACTACACTGCATTGTATAGGCTACGGGCCAGTGGCATCTGCTGCTGCCAGCTTCCTCGCCGGGATTAGTTTAAGCTTTTGGTTAGATTTTTCCGCTTCCTGTTGTCCTCTCCCGCTTCTGGGATTTCTTCCTTAGGAAAACCCAAATCGTTTCTTCAGTCTGGTGGTGGAAGCTGACCAATTAACTTAAGATCCTGCCGATTCCTCCTACTGCTGCTAGTAGAATTAGAGCTTCCAAAATTCATCCACTGGCCAGAAAGCCGGCACCAGTTGGCCTTAGGCCCAGAGCTGCGCATTTCAAATTCAATGCTCTATCGAAAAAAGTATTCATACAATTATCTTCGGCCAGAACTCCGGCGCCGGGTGGCCTGAAGAGAGATTTAGGTCAGAAGGACAGGTTTTAGGGGTTAGAAGGAGACGTTTTAGGTGTCAGAAGGAAAGTTAGAATATTTCATTCCTCCGATCCTCGTCGCTAACCCAACAAGTGGTTAACACAAACAATCTTGGGTTAAAAGGGTTGTGAAGAGTTGTCCGCCGAGTCCTCCATTTCGACTATCGGGTTGCAAGCACCGGAACAGTTCTCATCAATGGTTAACATCCGGTCTTCGGAGATTGGCTGACCGCTAAAGGACATACGGCATAGTAGTAGTCCTGGGTAGGCGTGCGAAACTTCGTCCTCGGTGGTTTTAACCCGGTAACGGTAGAACTAAATGCCTCGCTACCCATCACCCAGGACAAATACCGCTTCGATCTCCGACTTTCTCCAGAACGGGACGTGCACTAATAATAAGCTCTCTGGCAGAGTCTTAAAACAATCGGAAGCTGGTCGATCCGCACAACGAGCAACGAAGCTTTCAGTTAGAGCTCTGTGGAGCCTGATCATCGGTGAGAGAATCCTCTTCGGCTAATCAAGCAGATGCGGAGGCCAAACCTCATCGTCAGAAAACACTGTAGTGTGAGTAACAAATCCCTCCTCCGACGAGTGTAGTGATCTACCGATATGGCGACGTCGTGTGACCGCTCTGTTCTTCTTTCCCTGGATGAGCTCGCCTTCGCTGTCCTCACCGAGAGACATTATGTGGCCTGCCAGGCCTTCAGCCGAATCGCCATCTGTGCTGTCCAAGGGAAGACACCCACATACATGGCTTGAAGAAATCTGCCCCTGTTTCTCCCGAAAACTCGCCGACAAGATTAAGAACACGCTAGAAGATAAACGTCCCATGAAGCCTACATCGTTTGCAAAATTCTCAACAAACATCTGAACGACGTGGCGTATTTCTGCGACGGAGCGCTTCTCACAGATCCGGAAGAAGAGGAGCGGCTCTCGCTTCACGTGCACGGAGTGGAGGCCGCCAGAAACTGGGCCTTTCACGGAGAAGGGATTTCCCTGGCGGAAGTGCGCACGACCGTCGAGTTCCTTAATTCCATGGCGACTTCACTTAACTGTGAACAGATTGTACAAGACGAGCTCTTTAAACTTGGCAATGCTGTCCGGAGAGTCCAGCTGGACGTCAGGAAAGCACACCTTCCTCGAATCTCTCTCCAACCAAACACTCTCGCAAGAACCATTTTGTACAGTAGCTTTGGAGAGGTGGAGAGGCAGTTTCGGCGGTTCTTCCAAGAGGCCGAAAAGAAAGATATTGTAAAGTTCTTTCCTTGTCAGGACGGCCATGGAGACGACACGGACGACATCCAAAGTTACATGAAGAGAATTCGCAAAGGACTTGATACACCAAGACCGGCCAAAGATCTGTCAAGAGAGTTTAAGTCGGTCAGAAAACAACTTCAGGGAGGGAAGCTTTGCCACAGGATTTCAAAACGGAGAAATATGTTTGCCCACTACGAAAGTCTCGAGCTGAGAGAAGTAGAAGAGACACTGTCCGATGCTCACCTCACTCTGGCGGCATTTGGGCTTTGTTGTGAGAAGACAAGTTCTGCCCTCCAACAAATCTCGATTCTTCAAAGAATTGAAGACAGTTTGTTTCAAGTTGTAGTGAAACCATCCCTTCAAGGAAAGACCGATGAATTACCTTTCAATCGGGAAAGGATTCTTCGGCCGGCGGGTCAACCGCTTTGTCGGAAGGGAGGAAGAAGCCTCTGTGATAGAAAAAAAAAAGCTCTAACTCAATGGAGTAAGCTGGAGTAGTACTGTTTAGACCAGTCGGAGTTGGTAAGAGCTTTCTGGCAACGAAACTGGCCAATGATTTCAAAGGGAACTTTCCTCAACAAACATGGTGGTCCTGCTCAAGGAAATGGGACTTCCTTAAGGACATGTTAAGGGACAAAACAGAGTTTTCTCAGGACGGAGATGAAAAACTGAAAGATGAAAGTTATGAGAACATCACGGACTTAGTAAGCATTAACCAGCAGCGTCACTTGACAGCTAAACATCTCAGTAGTGTTCCAAAGAAAAGCCGCCATCTCTTCATCTTGGACAATGTTTGTTCAGAAACAGTTGATCTTGTTTGTAATTTGATCAGACGAAGAAGGCATGGTGTATTTTTGTTAACCACCCGAGGCAGTGCCGTCACTTTACACATTCAAAGAGAACTTGGGTCTGATTTGCTTGTCTTTCACTTAAAGCCGTTCTCAACAGATGGAGCTTGTAAGCTTCTTACTCTTCGAAATGGAAGACTGAGCTCTTCTGGTCTTGATTCAGCCAAGTATGTGGCCAATAATGTTCTAGGCAACCTTCCGTTGTGCGTCGGAATATTTTCATCCTGGCTTTCGAAAAGCCAATCATCAGTTTTACAGCCGAGCAGTGTGGATATTTTCAAGCAAAGCTGGCCACTTGTAGAAGAGGAATTTGGGGATCGCTTCCATCGAAGAGGCTTAAAAGGAGTTGTGGAAGTAGCATGGAAGTATCTTGAGCGAAAGCCAGCCGCAATTTTTCTCCTGGGAATGATATGTTTGATCGGCAAGGAGAGCATGCATTTGGATTTCCTAAGTTTCCAGCCGGGTTTAAACATTGAGCTGCCAGCAAGTCACACTACGGAACATTTACACCTCTTCAACATACCTGAACTTGTCAATCTGCGCCGGTCATTCGTTCCCATAGGTGAAAGGGATTTTGTGAAATGTCTCGACCTTCTTGAAGAGGTTGGTTTGATCAGCTTTAACACTTCCAGAAAAACTGTCTGCATTCATTCTGTGACGTTAGAACTTGTGCAGAAGATGTTTTGGAAGGTCTTTGGACAGATTGCCAGGTACTCTGTAATGAAAACTGCTCTCTGTAAAGAGCACGCCTTGAAGGATAGGATGGTGGATTTCTTAACATGGTCATTCTTCCTTCCTCCTCTGGAAGAAGCAATGTTCCTACAAGTTGTGCACTCTGCAAATGTCATCATTCCTCAGCTACAGTTTGGATCTCAGATAGTGAATGGTGAAGTGGTTCGTGCTTTTAGTACAATCATTTCTTTTGCGCAAAAACACAAAGAAAAACTTCAAAATAAATTACAATCATGTGAAGGGTCCAAGTTTGAAAATAAGCTTTGGGAGGAGGTCACACGCTTTGTGGTCAATCTCGCCTTGTTCGAAAAGTGGACTAATCTTTCACAAACTGAGGAACTTACACTCATTGTACACTTACTGTCATACATTTTGACAATTCCAAAAATGTACAACATACGGCTGACAATAAACCAACTGAGAGGGAGGTTTTTTTTGAAAGGAGACCATCTTCCAAAATGTTTTCACACAATTGAAAACGACCTGAAAGCACATATTGAAAATGGCTTCTGCTCCACAAATTCCTTCTATGCTGCCGTTAGGCATTTTGAACTTGGAAACCTCAAGGAAAGGATGTTTGGGAGGAATGCAAAGCTGGAATATCTTAAGCAGGCCTCAACAAAATGCCCACTTCTTAGCATGGTACCGACTGTCAATGATCTGGTGGAATGCATCGAAAGTGTAAGGCAAGAAAGGAATTTTTTAAGTGTCGGAGAGAGGGTGAAAAGAACCAAACACCAAACTGAACGCTATGAATTCATGGAAAAGTACTTTTGCAACGTGATTGATGATTGGTGCAATGCAGCTGAAGACATGAAACGCATTGACACAGCAAGAGAAGTGTGGTATCCAGCTGTATCTGTCTACCTTGCATCTTTCATTCGAGAGATGCAGCTCTTGTATTTTGAAAAGCTGCTCCTTGCGCAGAAGGAGGAGGGAGTGCTCTGTCGAGGGGACTTGAAGAATTTCTGGCATTTCATTAACTTCTCTCTTCAATATATTACTTTTTCTCATACAGTAGAGTTAGATGCAGAAGGCAAAAACAATTTCTTTGCTGCTCTGCTCTGGTCTTGGGAGTTGATGAGAAAAAATGACTTCTTGGAGTTGATGGGTGGAGCAGTTTCACTCAGCGAAAGGACATACATCTTTGGAAGTGTAGCAATACTCTGTCTATATGCACATCGATATGCAGCACAGATTGGACACTTTGAACTTTGCTCCAAACTTTCGAGAAGCCAGTGCAGCTCGTTGCATGACGGATGGAAGGCGTTTCTGGAAGAGAAACTGTGTATTGCACAGAACTATTCTACATCGGAAACACGAGCTTCTTTCGCAACTTGTGCACTGCTTGTGCTTAATGCATGTTTCTCAACGGTTCCTCTTTACATCTGTCAACACTTTGACGTGGAGTATGCACTTCAGTGTTCCCTCATCCTCTTGGAAAAGTTCCTCATTGCCTTGTCCCTTCTCGGAAGAAGTAACTGGAAGGGTTCACTGTTGAAGGATATTTCGGATGATACCCTTTCCTGGGTGTTGGAAAGAATTCCGCTATTCTGCCAACTGCTTGGCATATCGGCATTCGCAGAGCTGACCCTTCTACTTACAAAGTTGTCCAAAACCTGTGATTTGACCTCAATGGACAGCAGCTTTGCTTCCATCATTAACAATGCCCTTCATAAGCTTGGAACAGAAACTTACGGTACTGATCAAGCTCACCTGCAACGGGCATACAAACTGCTCAAAGATGTTAAGAAGACTTTTGCGGCAGACAACAAATGTCAAGATACAGTGCGGTGCAAAAATATTTCTCTGGATGATTTCTTGGAGAATTTTTTAGTCTACCAACCGGGAAAGTCCATAACTCTCAAACTTAGCCCTTTTTCTACAGAGATGGGGCTCAATTTTTGCACCTTCATGCAGGACGTGCATGAGAAGGCCGCAAACTACACCGAAGCAGAGCCATACATCGAGTGGTGTATTGGTATTCTTCCCAAGATGTTCCCTGAGAGAAGTGTTCTGCTGGCCACTTACCACCTTCAGTATGCAAAACTTTTGGCTCACATGGGAAGACATTTGGATGGAGCAGAACAAGCCAGTCTTGCAAAGGGCATTCTGGCTAATTCATTTGGAGAGGAGTACTCTGACTGGCTGCCTGATCTGCCCAACTGCGATTTTGAGCAAATTTGTCAAAGCTTACATGAGGCCTAGTTTGCTGACCAAGGAGCTTGGGCAATGAATGTGAGGGGAATGTCCACTTGGCAGAAACTAGTTGCAAGCATGGTTTGGCCAGATCGCAGGCTAACCATGTCGAAGTTCTGGGCCAAGGTTTTTCTTGGTTGGTCCAATCTCACTCTTCCTTTTGCTTCTCTCAGCGTTTCACTCTTTCTTCCTGGCGTTTTTCCCTCTTTCTCAAGTTTTTACATTGAATGCAAGATTAAAATCAGATGGGTTTGCCCTTCTGGACTCACCAGAGCGTTCGTGAAGCATAGTGACCTGACAAAAGACCATCTACCAGACACGTGCTATCAATTTGACAGAGTGTCAACTTAGCAAAAACTACTTCGAAGCAAAGCTGACACTCAGTGACACAGAGCTGCTCAGCCAGCTGCTTCCCAAATCGAGGTGCTCAGCTGGTCGCTTCCTAAGTTGAGGTGCTCAGCTTGTCGCTTTCCAAGTCGAGGTGCTCAACCGGTTGCTTCCCAAGTCCTTTGCAGGTCCTAACAATAGTTTCTTTGTGCTTGGCGTATTTCAAAAAGAGGGCTCAGGCAGGCAGGCCAAATCGAAATAACAATGCAGCTCATTTTCAGAGGTTTTGTCTAGATGTATTCAAACTTTGAAGCACCTGACGGTACACTGCTTGCTGGTATATTCTTTCAGTGCTGGTGACAATTATGCATCCTTTAGAACCCAGGAGAAAGAGTTGTGAAGAAAAAAAAGAAACGTGATCTTTGTTTCGCCACTGCAACATTTTCTGAAAAGAACACAGTTTTCGTTGTAAAAGAGGAATGGTTTCCAACACAATTGACTACTTTCCAAACTGACGATAATTGAAAGAGTAGAGAATATCTGCACAGCCCATTTAGGATGTTCATTACCCATTCCATTTTTTGCGGATGTTGGTTTAGCGGATTGAGTGCTGATGATAGTATAAAATTCTTTCCTTAGTTGAACTAGTCAGTTCCACAGGTCAGTTCTCACCGGCAGTGCAATGGATTAGTTGCACATCCGGTTTGTACAAACTAAAGTCAAGAAACTTCTGCAGCAAACTATTCATTTTGTGAAAATTGACTTTTCTGCCCAACTGGTGTCTCCTTGTGCTTCTTCGGGCACCATGGCCATGTCTTGCCAGAAGGTGTATGGCTACAGCAAATTCTAGTCACACTCTGTTTCAACTGAGCTGAAGATTCCTTGCAAGGATTCTGTCTCTCTAAGGGCTTCTTTCGAGTACACTGCCCGATGGGAAATCAATGCTACACTTTGCCTCTATATTTGGTCATGAAGTGCTCACACAAGAAAACTCCTTATTCTTGCCTCCAACTTTATAAGCTTTTGAATTTCAAAGAAAGAGAGAGTGTCAAGACGTAAAGTAAAAATAAACGAACCAGAAAACTCGCCAACATATCAAGAAAGGTCAACTTGTTGAAAGTGTTGCACCGGCCACTGGGAAACAGTTTAACGTTTTCGCAGAGTCTGACTTACTTGAGAACTGAAAAAGTGGGATAGTTTTGGCCATTCGTCAATAACCTCGAAATTTCACCCACCAATACCGGAAGAAGACACACTAGCCCAAACCATTGTGTTTTTCTCACAGAAGCTAGACCGCATTGACTAGAACCCCTGCATTCTACCAACACGGAATGATGTATGCATTGCTATAGAATGGCCAGTCTGGTTTTCCCGGCCCAAGTAAACTGTGAAATTCATCATGTTTGTCGATGACTCGCTCATTTATGACAGGAATTGCTCTTGCAGCACGAATTCGAACCTTGGGCCTTGTTGTAATTTGAATGATGATGCCACTTCCCTGGACTGCTGGTTCCGGGAGTGGAACACCATGTTTAACGCAAACAAGTCCGCCCACATGGGTATTACCGACAATGGGCGTTGTGTTACTTCAGCAACCTCCCTTCAACTAAAAGATAAATCTGTGCCCGAGGTGAACACTGTTTCTGTCTTGGTTTGCTGTTTACGTCTAAACTGACCTGGTCTGACCATGTTCACGGCCTGCTGCAAAAGACTTTGCCCAAGGGTGGCTATTTGAGACGCCTGGCCTACAAGAGTGAACAATGTGAGCAGCTGATCTTAAAGCTGTATGTGAGTCTGGTCCGCCCCATGTTGGAATATGGCTGTGCTGCATGGGCTGCCTGACGCAGTATGATGCAGCCTGTTAGAAAACGTTCAGCTTTCAGTGGCCCGTGCTGCCCTCCGGTTGTCTCGCTTTTCATCGCGAGCGGAAACTCTTAAGACTTTGAATTGGCCAACGTTGGCTTGGCGTCGGAGCCACATTAAATTATAATTTTTTTGGCAGTTATGTCATGGAAGAGGCCCTCCTGCTTTGGCGAATCTTCTGCCTTCTTCCTCTGAAGTCCGTTGTTTTTACAACTTTAGAAAGTCCTCTCTTGGAGTTCCCTTGAGCTCTAGAGCTCGATACTCAAATTCGTTTGTTCCATCTTGTGCTGTCCTGTAGAAATCCCTGCCTAGGTCTGTTTCTGGTGCCGCATGCATCCTTAACTTTGTTTCAGTGTCATCTCTCTTCTCATTTCTCTTCGTCTAAGTTTACCCTAGGCCTCTGACTTAAGAATAATGCTTTTCTTTCTTTTTCTTTTCTTTTCTTTTCTTGAAGGAGACCCTCTAGATTAGTCAGTCTTGACTACTTGGCAATCCTTCCAAACTATATATATGATCTACTACTTATCATCATCGGGGATGAAAGAAAAGAGAAAGTACTTGCGTTTGCCTAAACTCCGGTTTCAAGTGGTAATTTCGTTCCTGAGTAGTGAAGACATTCTGTTCCCCTACCTGGTGCTCAGGAGGACTTGCGACTGTCCTTAAAATGATGAAACCACCGAAGGCAACAAACGAATTGAAAAAAGGTCCGGGCTATTGATGTTTTCTTGTGTCTGCATAACCCAGGGAGAATAATGCAGTTCCACCGCCCTTTCTACACTTTTTTTAAAGCCAGAAGTTAAGACCATGCCCGATAGCGACTGGAACGTCACTCTGAAAAAGAAGCCTTTGCAGAATTGGATGAACAGAAAGACGGATCATCCACGGCCTACGCATGTACAGTAACCATAAAAACAAGGCTTTCAGTTCCGTCCGGAGATCATTCTTGCATTCTTGGGCCAAACTAGCAGGATTTAATTAAGCCAACGACAGCAAGTTGCCTACCAGCCAGGGGTCATTCGAAAATGCCACTACGCCATAATGTCACCCATCATTTGTCACCCATCACGTCATCCACACGCCATACTCATTCTTCTTTGAGGATGGTGTGATGGCGAATGCATAGTGAATATTTCACGTGACTCCTGACTGCTAGGTGATTTGGTGCAGCAGGTTTGAGTCTTATGGGGACCAACAGAGCAATAATCTTGTTTTTCAATTTCATCTGGTCCGTGTGTTATCTACATCCTTTGATCTTTAAAGTTACATCACGATCATGTTTGGAGCCTCATGTGCTTATATGAACAACATACACAATTGTACAGACATACAGACATACACATATACACACAGGCATAACATATATGCGCACAAATAGCAGATAGTGAGGCAACTCTCATCTCCTAGGCGATTTGGTGCTGCAGATTCAAGTCCTGGTCAAGGCACGGATTATGGGCTTCCTTAAATGTTCTCCACACGATTTACTTCCTCCGTGCAGTCACATGTCTTCTCTGAATAATCTAGGAGCGATAGTGACTGCCAGTTAAGTTGAATACCTGTCCAGGCGAGACAGAATCATGCCATTGTATTGTATACTATCCGTGCCGAGAGAGTATTCATTTTGTTACAATATTTCCTACCATTCATGACAAAAATTCGCAATCCTTACTTTCCACTGACGACACTGTGGACAGCGAAACGTTTGGCAAAATAAAATTGTTCTTGTGTCTACCCCATGTGTCTGTTGTTATTGTTGGGATTGCCCTTGGGCATTTTTCAATAACGGAATAAATACTGCAATTGTATTGTATACTACTCCGGCTGAGAGACTACCATGCCATTGTATTGTATACTACCCGTGTTGAGAGAGTACCCTGCCATTGTATTGTATACTACCCGTGCTGAGAGACTACCATGCCATTGTCCTGAATATTGCCCATGCTGAGAGAGTACCATTCCATTGTATTGAATACTACCCGTATTGAGAGAGTACCATGCCATTGTATTGCATACTACCCGTGCTGGGAGAGTACCATACATTGTGTTGTATACTAACCATGCGATATGAAGAACGTCGGTCAAGATCGATAATTATTGTTGGCTAAGAAAAGTCTAACTACAGACCTATGTCGGAAAGAGAAGACAACTGAAGCAGACCGTTGGCGCTCAAACCTGGCCTGCCATCGCCTGGCACAGTCTGACAGTCGGCCTATAGCACGCCTCTCGGCCAACCTGCAAAGAGAGTGGTTTCGTGGTGTGCTATTCCAGTATGGGCATTCCAAGTAAGCGCTGCCGACGTCCTCCCGGGAGAGGAGAAGGGGGGGGGGGGGGTTAGAGAGAAGTCAGAGAGGAAGAAGAGAGCAGCACTGTGCCATCGACCGTGTGAGATGTAGAAAATCAAAGTATCACTCCGATTTCGCGCAGTCACTCACACTCAGCGCAAACCATCTGGCTGGTTCAGTGGTCCGGGTGCCGCCCTAACCAACATGATATAGGCGTTCTGCCATGACAAGTTCGGCTAGCGGAATGAATCAGCTAGTTGGGAAATCGGCTAGTGGAACAATGAATCCACTCAAATACCGAGAAAAACGGAAGGGGATCACTGGCTAGTGGATTGCCCGTTTAATTTAAAATGTCCGTGACATTTTCGATGGCTATGGCAATAACCAATCAAATTAGTGATGTCCCACATGGTGTCCAGCCAGGCTTCAAACCACACCTGGCGGACGTCGGATTTTGTCTTCAATACCCAGTGATTGGCTTCTGCCCGTTTTTCTTTTTGCAGTTTCAAGTGATTACCAGGCTCAAGTGCACGAATCACTAACTGAAGAAGGGAACATAAACCGGCATATCCCTGTAACAATCGTTGTAGCAATATATTAGTCTTTCTCGCTCTTCTTATCATCCTTTCTTTCTTTTTGTCTTTTCGGCTAATGTTTTCGAAATCAATTTAAACGCACTCCTAAATGACAGAGGCGTTACAAAAAAATAGCACCGTCAAATCAAGGAAACTTTTGGAAACAGAAGACATGTGAGTCTGCAAGGCCTGGGAATCCTCTGCATCTGCTTGTAAGGATGCACACGCACTGCATGCAATTGGGTTTACAGCAGATTGGGAAGCTTTGAAGTAAAAATTAAAAAAAAATGTGTAGCAAGATTTACAACAAATTTGTTTCTTGGTTCCATAAAACGTCAAAGAATTTTGCAACACTTTCTCTTCCAAGATTCCTTGAGCTCTTGTGTCAATTGTGACTTATTTGAATTCACCTTACAAGCAGTTCATAAACCATCCAGAAAGGCTACACTACTAGTATTTCCAATACTCTTCATTCGCGCTTCAATTTTATATGGAACTTTCAATAACTCTCTGCAAACTCCACTCTTCTGCACACACCACTAGGCCGGTGAAACATCCATAATGATGACTGTGATTCTCCTGCAAGTCTGACAAGACTCTCCTTCTACTTTGATGCAGTCATTCCTATCGATATTCACTCAGACGTTTGAACAGGGTGAGATTGACGGCACTGGTGCAAGTACAAAAGATCACAGGAAGAAAGAGCCGATTTAATGAGAGTTATATATGCCAGTAAAGCTCCTCTTTTTATTTTCTCTATATTATTCATCAATTTTGATAAACTAAGTCACAATCTCTCC
>JAOWAR010014140.1:0-13855 GCA_028571005.1 Clathrina lutea
TCGTACGAAGCCCAAACCCACTCCAGCGACCACTGGCAAACCAAAGCAACCACTGCAAAGGAAAAGCAAAGCCATGCGGTCGTGGTGATGATCAGCGCTGACTCGGCGAGATCGCGCCCAAATCTCCGCCACGACGCCATTTTAATGGGCGTCACCATGGAAATTGCGCGAGGAACTTTCGTGGCTGTTGACACGCCGCGTGTCAAAATCCTTTCAGTAGTTGGGCCGGGTTCGAGGTTACGCTGCTAGGCACCAAAAATTGCAGAATTCCGCCGCTCCATTTTTTAATGGAGCTTGCACCGACCGTCTACCATGGTCTACTGCACTGCAGATCTAGACGGCATCCGGCCGCTCGGTCGTCTTCGCGCTTCGAGCGAAAGGATCCGGCCCGAACATTTTTATTGGTGAATCGCTTTCTTTCGTCGAAGGGCCAAGGGGCCAGATCCAACTTAGTCTTTGTCGGCGTGTATGTGTGATTCTTCCTGCTATCAAAATGCGCCCTCTTACAGACGAAGAGGCCAAAAAAGTCTTCGACAAAATGTCAAAGTAGTAAGTTTTGCGCTTTTCAAGTATTCAGTAAACAAGAAGTCATGCTAGTTTCTTTGGTGGCGTAGCATCGGCGAGAACGTTAAGCTTCTTATCGACAGGCCTGACGGACAGTACTGCTTCCGCTATCACAAGGACAGAGTTTACTATGTGAGGTAAGGACACTGGATCGCACTCAGCGCAGGGTTCGTGTTACGTTTGTTATAAGCGAGTCATGTCACACTTGTCTGCCAAGTGTGCTCTGTGAAAATTAATTTTGACTGGTGCGTTTTACCTGGCTGTACGCTGGCTTGTCTATTTTTTCTGCCTATATTGGAACAGAAAGGAATCAAGTAGAATACAGGAATGGAGACACACTGAGAACAAATTGCGGCGCTCGTTACAGTCAGAGTTGTCACTTTAGCTACTCCGTGGAAAAGATGCAATCTACTACCCTGACCAAAAAAATGAACAATTAAAATGTATAAAATTCATACACTGTTCCTATCATTGATCTTGTTACACTGTTCCTATCATTGATCTTGTTACACTGTTCCTATCATTGATCTTGTTACACTGTTCCTATAATTGATCTTGTTACACTGTTCCTATCGTTGATTTTTTTAGAAATCGACTTTGATACACGCACGTTAGAATGACGGTTTGCGCAGCTCCAGGTGACCGGGCACGACGTGACATTTTTCACACGTGTACGTAGAGCAACGCTGTCGAGTAATCAACCTCGATTCATGAATTTCACATGATATGAACAGTGTACAGATTTTCATGAATAATTTAATGTTAATTTTTTGGCCAGGGTAGTGGTATTGCGTTCGATCATGATGCTTTCACATGTTTCACATGTTTGCTTATTAACATGGAAGGGCTTGTGTTCTTGCGTTTGGTGCAGCGAGCTATGCATGCGGCGAGCTGTGAGCATCTCTCGGGCCAACCTCCTAAGTCTTGGTACGTGCATCGGCAAGTTTACCAAGTCAGGCAGTTTTCGACTTCACATCACTGCACTTGATCTCCTTGCTCCATATGCAAAGGTGAGTCAATCAGTCTGGAAATGTTCATTTCTGTCCTATTTGTTGTAGCTTTCCTCAGTTCATGGTGCCAATTCTCGCTTTTCTGTTCTCTGCTTTTCCTTTCTGCGACAAGTACAAAAGACAACACTCGTTGTACCCAAGGGATTTTGATAAAATGATTTCAGGATAGAGGCAAGAATCATCAGTACAATGCTGTCTTATACTGATGGCTATCTCAACCCCCCTTTGGAAATGGCACTTCTGGTTGTGCTAGCTTCACCAAACTTGGCAGAAGTTCACCACCACCATTGGTCGTGTGATTTGCTGTTGCTAAGCAATGATATAATGGAAAGTTCAAAATTCATGTTTGGAGGAGATTGTAGTGCAGCTTTGTCTGAGAGTGAATTGCTTTGACACACAGATAAACAAACAACTTTACATGTAGGATCACTCAATTTCAAGTTCCTTGCTGAGATGTTTGCAGATTTGTTAGAAATCATGAAAACTCCAGATGAGGGCGATCTGGGCAGAAATTTACTGATCCTACATGTAAAGTTCTTCATTCTACCACGAAGAACATGCCGTGAAAGTTTCATGGTGATACCGAATACTTGTGCTTTTTTATTTTCTTTTTACCCTTGAGACATCATCATCACATAACACGTACATGTGCATGGCTTTACGCTTGTGCGTTTGACGGTTTGACAGAGCGTACGCAACTATTGACTTGGGATTGATGGTGCTGGACTGAAGACAGTACAATGTTTTGGTGTGCCAGCCTCATTGTGGTGTAGTTTTCAAAACACACCCGGCTGAACATGCGTAAGCCGTCAAGTGCACAGCTGCCGAGGGTCTGACGTCTTAGTCACGGCTGCCAAGGGTGTGACATCTTGGTCACGGCTGCCAAGGGTGTGACATCTTGGTCACGGCTGCCAAGGGTGTGACATCTTGGTCATGGCTGCCAAGGGTGTGACATCTTGGTCACGGCTGCCAAGAGTGTGACATCTTGGTCACGGCTGCCAAGGGTGTGACATCTTGGTCACGGCTGTCAAGGGTGTGACATCTTGGTTTAATACGAAATGAAGTTCTCAGCAAAATGTTTAGGTTGTGAAGGAAAAGTGAAACCTGTTCGATGTGATTGAAGGCATTTTTTTCCTTTTTTACTCTTTGTCCTGGTTTGGTGAGTTGATTCCTACTTAAGGGTGGGTACCCCGTCATTGTAAAACAACAGTTATTAGCTTTACAGACTCCTAGTTGTGTTTTCATGTTAGGGCTGAAATGAAGACCGAGAAATTTGTTTTGAAGAGTGGGGTAGCTCTTCAGAAGGCAGAGTTACCCATGAGAAAAAGACATTTCACTCAAACTTTCTAGAGGCGATTTGCTTTTGTTCCGGCTCCTCCAAGTCCGCCAAACTTAATTGGCTTGCTACTTACTTTGATAGAAAATTTATAGACAGAACTAAGGATGTGGTCCATTTCCTCTTAGGGTCCTTAAAACATGGGATTTTCCCTTTTCTTTTGTTTAAAGTGATTTCCTGTGCTTTAGCAGCTAGACAGGGAAGAATGGTGACAGGCATCAACTATTCGTAGTTCCGTATTCAAGCTCATCTACCTGGCTAGCCTTGTGCCAAGTTTCGCCTCGATGTATTTCAAGATGACTTCAAACGAGCTCTAGAAAGTCTGTTTACCCACTTTCAAAGAAAATACCATTTGAAAGTCCCGCCAATGTATCCCCGCGGCTGCACCGTGTGCATTACATGATCTCTAGAGTAGGTCGGCCGCGGAGCCGATTGCTGTTCTTCATGTCGATCTGCCTAGAAAAATGGCGCCGTTCAGCATCACAACGTACGTGAATCAGACAGTAGCATGCAGCGCAGGGTCAGGCGTACTGCTCCGGCGGCAAACCCCACCAGCTTGATACGTGTCATAAAGCCGAATCAAGCCCATCTCAAATTGCCTAGCGCTGGCTTGGCAGGTGTTTTGAGTTGCCTGCCGCATGAAAAAAATGTTGCAGTTTTAATCATAGCATGGCAAACTCAAAACATCGCGTGAGTGGAGAAGTTCAAGCGAAAGATGCACAGATTTGTGTAAGTGCTTGCGAACAGTAGCAGCGCAAGAATGCATAAAGGGTGGCTGGGAAAAATCCTTGCTTGCTTTCACCAAACATGCTATCCACTTTTGGAAAATTTAGCAAGGTTCCTTTTTTCGTGGGGATGTCTAAAAGAAAAAAGAACGGATCCTTTGGCCGAACGAAACTGACCTCGATGCATTTGAGGGGGAGAAAGCTGGCAAGGAAGTCAAGTAGCCACTTTCCTCGTTGAGAATGCCCTGGAATGAAACACAGCATCTATGTACACTTTGCGTGACGGCTTGCAAAATTCTCCCCACTATCGGTACTCGCTTCCATCCCACCAAGCCAAGTGGACTCAAATTCACTAAACCACCACTTCCAGGCACACGTGCAACGACAGGTTTTCCAATTATCAGCTTTTGTTGCGCCGAGTCTCTTGTGTCAACTTCCCCTCTGTACGTGGGGGACCTCATACGTGTGAGGTCCCACCGACATGAGTAGGCTAAATATATCACTAGGGGAAAGTCCCTAATGTATTGAAAGTGGCAGGAATTGGAAAGCTTTTCATCTCTCAGTATAGTTTCTGGTTTCAGCGTTCCTCTGGGAAAAACCTGACGATGTTGGGGACTATTTCCAACTGAAATCCTAATTTTGTCCACCAAAGCCAAACGAAGGGGGTACCCACCCTTAAATCTAACAATCTCATGTGTTTTCTTTACTTTATGTGATTTCAGTTCAAGGCTGTGGCTGAAGCTAAGCACCGAGATGCCGTTCCTCTACGGCAACCATGGGATCAAGTCTGGGCTTGGCCACGTCACCGACGGCACCCCACAGTACCAGGGAGTCATACTGAACCCAATGTCAGACACAGTGTGACAGATGATCAAGTTGGATTCATTTTATTCTTCTACTACCACCAATCCAGTTTCTTACTTTTCCGCCATGCATGTCAATGTATGTGACGAAATGGTACGAGGGCGCGTTTGTGATGCTGCAGTCTACCATTTGGTCGCATACATTGAAATAAGTTAGAAAGTTGCTGTGTTCGTCACACTATCATTGTCTTTTGGTGAAAACTAGAAAGAAGGCCGTTTTTTGTTTTGTGTTTTGATGAGTAGGTCACATTCATGTGCTCTATTGTAATTCATTTTCTATTTCATTTGAGCACTTCAGTTTAAGGAAAGAAGAAAGAAACTCACAAACACTTGAGAAGACTTTGCACAAGCATTGATGGCAATATATTATGACTGAGTGTTGCCTTGAAGAATAATGCAAGCTCATGATAAGAGTTCACCCAAGGTCTCTTGCCACTGATAGCATTGTGGCTGCTTGACTTTATGATCAGTTTAAGTGTGCTCCGATTTTAAAATCAACGATTCCACCTGTTGTGACGCAGCATGTTCGAACTCTCCAGGTAGTCGTGAAGTGCAGCATGTGGCTGGTCATTGAAAGCCACGCCAAACAAGGAAAATACTCTTTCTGCTGCTTTGGATGACAGCTGGACAATAAACACCTTTTTTCGCCGCAGTTGACCAATGGGGCAACTCCTGTGCGTGATCTCGCCACTACTCAACTTAGAAATTTCTTCCTCCCCTTTTCTGCCAGGTTTTCTTGGGGGAAAGTGTACGTCTTCAGCAGCAGCCAGGTTAAGAGGAAGCTCTGCACTCAGGTTATGAATGATCTCATCGTTGTCAAGAAAAGGCAGTTTGCGTAACTGCTGCAGAGAGGCAGTCCAAGTGACCAGGCTGTCACTGGGCACAGCAACCGAGCTGCTTTAAATGCTCTCAGCCTTGGTGTGGTAAATCTATAATATGTCATTGAACTTCTTCTAGAACCACTGTATAGCATCTGCAACACAGCTATGTGCGTAGGCTAAGCACCAGGCCTCTGTTCCCTCAGGAACGTTAGCTCCCAGCTTCATCAGAACATTCACGGTACTGCTTTTTGCCTCGCAGGTTGCATCATGTAACGGTGTGTTACCCTTCTCATCCCGACGACCGGCATCAGCACCACTGATAAACAACAAGAAGCTGCACCATGCTCTCCTGGCCTGTGAAGCCTGCCTAGCTAGTGCAAAGATGAACGCCCAATCCAATCAGCACGATTAAGATCAGCGTCATGTTCTTGACATTATTGTACCCGCTGTTATTATTGCTGATACTCAATCACAGCATTCGTATCGCAATCAAAGGAAATCAGCAGATCTCTGATTTCCTCATAACCCAGACCAGCGCTGATGTGAAGGGGAGTATAAAAACCATCTTTCGTTTTCTGGTCTGCCTGGGCGTTCCCCTCCAAGACCGGCTTTACCAGCTTCAATTGACCACATCTGCAGGCCACACTGATGAAGGAGCGTTCACATTTCTTGCAGACATAGTTTGAAAGGAATGACTACGTTTTTGATGACTTCCCAGCCACCCAGATTCCACCAGCTTCGATAGGGTTCGTGTGTCTCTTTCAGCGTCGTCCGCTGGCAATTGGGCACTCATTTTGACCAAAAGCACAAGAATCTCAGTCCTGGCCTTTCCAAGCAGAGGCGGAACGGATTATTCAGGTACAACCCGATCTGGGTCACGCTGCACTTGCTTTGGCAGTCCTGGACAAACCACCCGACGTGGAGTCGTTTGACAACCTCTTCCAAGTCAGGACGACGAGCCAGACGCCTAAGTGCAAATGGTCAAAGATGGCGAACGTTTGGTGTGGTAGGAGCAAGAAAACGTGGTCCGACTAAGTGAGGTTGGTGTTTACTGTTTAGAAGCACACCGAGATGGCGCGTGGTAGATGTGAAGGGACGAGTTAAAAGTCGGGGCAGACTCTGCGCTGCCTACTTTGACATCCCAATGGATTGGGCATCCCCCTATCATCTTAGGCATTGTAATTTGCCTATTTCACATGGGGATGCCAAATCTTGACCCCAAGGACTTTGAGGCCTAGTTTGACCGAGGGGGGGGGGATCATTTTCATCTACCATGTCGACGGTGCCAATTTTGTGTTCTGCTATCTTACGAAGCTGTGTTTGAGGCAGTTTTCCTTTCTCTTTCAGTCGAATTCGAAGCTTCGGCTTCGGACATCAGTAGAGGTAGCCCCGTCGACCCTCGTCATATACTGCGGGATGCAACTAACTTTCAAACCGAATTGTCCTTTATCCTAGCCTCTCTTGCGTCTCTGATGTTGCTGTACATCTTTTAGCTTTGAAAAATATTGATGTCAAATAGGGACCGAAAGAGCGGACTGGCGTCGAAGTGGTCATGACGCGAACTGGTTAAAAACCATTGGCTTGGGCCATAAATTATATCCGCTCATGCTATCTTTATCTGTGATCAGTGCTCGATGAGTGGGTGGCTGCCAGTCTGCAACGAGCCGCCGCCGAGAGCGGATATCATGGATATCGCGAGCATTTACCATGTTTATTGTGTCAGTTCCATTTGTCATTGTTAATTTGCGTGATATTCCCACAAGTGTGTACAGTGTTGCTTTGTTTTAATTGTTGAGCTATTGTGCCTGGTCGTTTGTCCTCATTTCCCAGTGTATCTCCTGGTGAGAACTGGGTGAAACGCCGCCTCAGTTAAAATGACGCCCTTCGTTGTCTTGCTGTTTACGTTACATAACTTTCCCTCAACATCCAGCCTCTATATTTACACAGACAGATATATGGCCAGTTAGCCAACACAGATCAAGCTCCCGCAAGGGTACATCACGGAGACAGAATGTACATAAAGAGGTACTCCCATCGCCAATCCACGCACATACATGTACCTACATTAGATCTCATGTTCTGCACCAATTTGAATAATTTTGACTAAGGCCACTAATAGTGAAAAGCCATAATGAAGGCCTGGCCAGGTCCCTTCTGGCCTTTTCGATCCATGGACAAAAGGAGCAACACCATAAAGAATTCTACCCTCTTCTTTTTTAATTTCACACACAGCTGACTCCTGCAGTCGACTGAGCTGGGTCTAGATCTGCTGTCGCTGTAAGTTCCAGATGCCTGAATGACAAGAAGTGCCCCTGATCAGTCTCCACATCCCTGCAATCGCACTGCATGTAGCTTTATATGAGTCGAGGCTTTGGCTACATGATGAAAGTCTATTAGTTCTTTTGGCCATGTACAGAGTCGTTTCTCAGTAGGCAACATGCCATCACTGTCCAAACGATGATCAGCCTGCTGACTCGCCATGTATGATAAAACTGACATCTTGTAGAGAATGCAAATCAAACAGCTGTAGCTAGCTACTTCTGACGAGTGAAATGCCAATTGAAAGACTAAAAAAGCCATGCTTATATCACAATTTTGTGGATCATATCTGCTGCATACTGCATGAGTTTATAGCAACAAATCTATTTTCTGCTGTTGAGTTTGTACTTCACCTATGCGTATACCCTGACTGAAACCTGAAACCGAAAACTGAAGGGACTGCTGGAAAACTTGACTTGTATGGCTTACATTTGTTTCCAATGTTCGGTATCACGCCGGAGAACTCTTATCTTTAGGATTAAAATGATCAAGAAGTTTTGGGTGACATCAAGTTTCCTTCGAATCTTGATGCGACCTCGATCATCTCCAGTTTGTCGCGCAAAACTCGGTAGAGAACTTCACCCGTTGCATTGCCAGCATTCTCCTCCCTCCACTTCTTCAACACCTCATAGGCTGCCTCATGTGGAGAGATGTGGGAGTCAACACCTCGCAAAAACGTGATGATGTCACTTCCCTGTGAGATGCGCAAGAAGACGGCAAGCTGCTTACAGTCAAACATGTCATTGAAGCAGTGTGCAATTTCCAGCAATGTTGAGAACTCAACTTCTCTTGGGACTGCTGCAGATGGTTTCTCAAAACTATCGCCACCCTTTGAACAGATGCCATCTGCAGTCAGGTTTTGCTTCGACTTGGGCTCTGCTGGTCTTGGAAAGATGGAAAGAACCAGTGTTCGCTCCTTCTCCAAACAGGCCACTGCCTCCTGCTGGCCCATAGCCTGCACTTCCCTTAAAAGACGATCAGTCGTGTGCTGACTGCTGCGCCGCCCCCACCAATGCAAAATGTAACCTACGGGGTTTATCTCGTCCTTTGACGGCAGTTCATGTGACAGCATGCCCAAACGATGACCTAGATCTTCCCACCCCCTGCTCAGTCTTCCACCTAACACGGGAGGCTTGTTCATGATGTTTCGACAAAAACGACGTGAGCCCTCCGGAGTCATGAGCCAAACATGGTTGAGAGGAATGACCATCAGATCTTGGGCGTCTTCTGCTGCTTGCATCACTCCTCTCGGTCTGAGGACACCACCACGCTCTGCAGCTTTCTCCACATCTTCTTTCCCGTAAACCACCTCGGGTAAGGCTGTGCCTTGGCTCCAGTCGAGAGAAGACAGCTCTTTGCTGCTGAGGATCAGTTCACTGATGTCGGAGCCCGGACTAAAAGTCTCCACCTTCAGCAAAGTCTCCTCCTTGAGCACCTGTAGCAAAGCATAGCAGTCCCGCCGAGTTTCTTCGCTTCCTCCGATGATGATGTCTATCGCCATCTGCTTCTGCCGAGCTTCGACAATGCCAAAAGCTTCGCAGCAGGGAAGGGCTATAGCCAGGCCGCTGGACCACAGTCGAGGCTTCTGACCGCAATGTTTCCAGAAAAAGTTGTACAGATGGACTTGTAGCCGAGGGAAGAGGCAGACTGAAAATGGAATTTTGTTGCACTGAAACCGAATACCAAACCAGACGGTTGTGACTCGATCCACAGACAGAGCTCCTCGTAAGTCTCTGTGAGTATTTAACTTGGATGGAACGATCATGTCTTCGTCGTCACCTTCTCCATCAAACGTGCAGATGCCAAGTTCAGAAACCATTTTCAGAGTGTCTTTTCCACTTTGACACGCTTGTTTACCAACTTTGGAAAACTTCCTTTCTAACACTTCCTCGGCCAGTTTGCGCTTGCACCGTCCATCTCCAAGTTCATCATCGTACACAACACGAGGATGGGGGAACTTAGTTGGAGATAGAAGAACGCCCACCACTTCATCTAGTAACCAAGGTGGGTTGATCACCAATACATTCTTCAGCTCTGGCTCCCGAAATGAAAGAATCTCACAAGCGTCTGACATTTGCCTTAGCGCTGCATCTAACAAGTCATCATGGCTTAGTAAAACATTTTTGTCAAATGTGCTGAACCACGAACTGAGACCGTGAGCAACAAGCTCTGGTAACTCCGACCGAGAGATTATCGTGCCCTTTGTAGAACGGATCCAAGGGAGAGCTCTCTGGATGTCGTTGCACAAGGCTGCTTGAGGAGGTGCCTTAGCCAAGACCTTGCGCTTAGACTCTCGGAGAACTTGTCGGAACTTCTGCATTTCCTTGCTCCAGGACTTGCGAGCGTCTACATGGACAAGTCCTCCTCCAAAGTCCAGGAATTGTCCAAAGCGTTCCCTCGCTTTGTTGAATGCCCTCTCCATACTTTGCACCTGATTGTCATTCGCCATCTCACTCCGGGTTGCCACAAAAATTACAGGTTGTGGATCTCCTTGCATTTGTGTTGCGGGGTTGAAGCTTGCAACTGAAGCTTTGCGTGGTTTGTCACCACGGCTGGCGTAGAATGCAGACCACTGCATGATTGCACCCTCTAATGAAGTCCGCTCCATTGTTGATGAGATGACAATTATGTTGATTGTGGGAACCTGGCCTTGGCCAATAAAGAGTTGGTTTGCAGACGCAAAGTCCTCCTGGCCCCCAAGATCTAAGATTCGAGTAAGCATCTTGTCATCAGAATCCTGGTATGTGTCGACTCTGATCCCTCTTGTTCGTGTCTGAAAGTTCTTGTCTCCATCATCTGCTTGATTTTCCCGTCGGAAAACCCCCCGCAGTCGCGAGGTTCTCAAAGATTTCATCAAAGTGGTTTTTCCTGCTCCGGGAGGACCAGCTACTCGTACGAGAACTGTGCTTGCAGCTGTTTGTCCGAAGCTGAGGAGGCTTTGGTCATCCAATGCTTTTCTTAACTTCTGAGCAAGACGGCTGTGTCCTCTCTGTGTGGCAATGTCTATTGGAGTTGGGTGCTCCCACTGTTTGGCTGCATGAAGCGCACCAATGGAAATGCAGAGATCTGCAAGCTCCAAATCACCATTGGTGGCTGCTCGTCGCAAAGCCTTCTCTTTGGCCTTGTCTGTTGTCTTTCGCAAGAGATCAGCCTTGTACAAAATCGCAAGAAGTGCCTGAGAAGACTCTTTCAAAGCCATTTTGAAGATGCTGTTTGTAAGTTCTTGACTAACAGTTGCTGAGACCCCTGGTTGTGACAGTACTTGCGATGCCAGTTTCACTAATGTGTCGCCCACTGCAAGCTGGAGGATACCACACAAAAGCTGTAAGTCAGCTTTCTGCAGTGTTTCTTCCTTGCATTCTGAGAATATGATGACAAGAGCTGTGTGTTGGCCTGCAACTGCTTCTCGCAGAATGTCAAGATGGTCATCTTCATGAGAAGGCCAGCTGGAAGGCTTGCCGGCTGAGAGGCCACATCTTTCCACCGCACACTCCAGCAGTTCACTCTTCAGTGCCTCGGAGGTTTCGATAGCTGTGCGTAAGAACCTCAGCAAGTGCGTTGATTTGATCTTCAATGCCAGTTGAAAATGCCTGTAAAGAGTGTTAGCGATCATGCGTGAATCCGGAAAACTCATGACGAGAGCCTGAGCAGTTCTCTGGTGTCCCCGGTGCACTGCTTCACATAGAGGTGTGTGCTGGTCATCGTTCTCAATGTGAACGTCAGCTCCAGATTTCATCAGAAACATTACAGTATTCTCGTTTGAATTGCAGCTTGCATCATGTAACGGTGTGTTACCCTTCTCATCCTGACGATTGACATCAGCACCATAATTCACAAGAAGCTGCATTATGCTCTCCTGGTCAATTGAGCTCGCCCAGTGCAAAGGTGTTTCCCCACTCATATCAGCATGGTTAACATCAGCCTTATGTTCCAGCAGAAGCTTCACAATATCGTATTTGCTGAAATTCATTGCATAATGCAATGGAGTCTCCCCATCGACATTCACAGCATTCGTATCGCAACCAAAGGATATCAGCAACTTACTGATTTCCTCATAACCCAGACCAGTGCTAATGTGAAGCGGAGTATAAAGACTATCTTTCGTTTTCTGGTCTGGCTGGGCTTTCCTCTCCAAAAGCAGATTTACCAGCTTCAATTGATCATATCTGCAGGCCACATGAAGGAGCGTTCCCACTTCTCGGCAGTCTAGTTCGAAAGGAAATACGAGGCTGTTGATGACTTCCCAGCCAACCCTGTCAAGAATTCCCGTCGCCCTCGTCACGTCTCCATTCTTGATATGCCTCACAAGATTCCATCGTGCTCGCTGAGCCAATTCTGCGCCGTCCTCCGGCAATAGGGCACTCATTTTGATCGGAAGCACGCAAATCTCTGCAGCCCTGGACTTCTCGGCCGAGACTGAACAAGTAGCTGAAGTTGAAACTTGGAACTACCCGGCGCGATAGTCACACCTGCTTGGTCACGCTGCTCTTGCTTTGGAGGCCGATCGAAGCCACTAGTTCTGTGTGTGCACGCCAGGCAAGCGCAAACAAAAAAATGATCTCCCTCGAACACATGATGCTGCAATGCATTACTGCACGCCTCACAGGTACCGATCCCGGGCCAACACGACAGCGCCTTGCACATATGGCTGCACATGTGGCCTTGGTGGCCGAGGCTACTTGATCGCGCCGCAGGCTATGACGCTAGACCCTCGACCTCAACACGTACCATGCACGAGTGGTGTGATTGTCACTTGACTGTCGAGGCCAGCACGCTCGAGGACGGTCTTAGTATAGATCTGTCTTGTTACTGGCTAAGGTGGAACGCGCAGAAGACCTTGGACGGGATCGGCCTGCATGCTGCCTTTGATCGATCATTACTCACCGTGATGGTGATTGTGTACCAAGGGTTGCCAAACTAGTCTTACGTAAACTCTTTCCCTGGCTGAAAAATTGGCAGAAAATCGATAAACCAAACGTGTACCCATCGCAGTGATAGTACAATTCAACTGCATTCCGAGCGGGGAGATGAGCTAGAAGTGACAGAGGAAGGCAAAGCGGGCGATGGTGCTCAGGCTCCAAGGGAACTACGGACGGTGACTAGTCACTAAGAAAGGAAGAGCAATAGAGCGTTCCGGAATGAATGATTAGAGCGACTAGAAACAGTTGGCGGAAGTTTGCAAGAGAGGGAAGGTGGTCATTATAGTGATCGCGTACGCGTAGCGTTGCATGTGACGCTATGCTACGAACATGTACGTAGCCCACTCACATACCGTACTGCTCTGGCCTCACTCTGGCAAGTGTAGGTAACTTGCTCGTCTCTCTCTCTCTCTCTCTCTCTCTCTATTTTCAGTTCTCCCACTTCTCCCTTACTGTAAACATCACCGACGAGAGTTGTGGTAATGTGAGTGTCTTAGCCTGAGAAGTTTCAAGTATAACATGGAATCAGAGTCGTAGAGGTTTCGAACTCACGAACTAAGAAAATGTCAGGGTGCACCGGATTCGCAACGCCGTCGCTGAATTGGTCTTCGGACAGCCTGCCGGATGCATTTCGAGCTTTACCCACGTAGATCTACGGCGAATTGGTTTTTTTCAGGCCCTAACTCCAAAAAAACGGAGAAGGAGAAGGTCACCTACTTGTTGTTGTGGATTGGTCGTCATGGACTAGAGATGTACAGTTCATGGAGTGGAGTGACGACGCAGATCAATTCCGGCTGGACGTCGTCCTTGACCAATTCCAAGAGCGTATCCAGCCACGAGTGAACTCATTTCTTACGCGCGTCAATTTCCACCAATGCCACCAGGGATCAGAGGAGTCTGTGGATGAATTCGTCTCCAGATGGCAAGTCATCACCGGCAAATGCAAATTCGCACCGACTGATTTGAGCGTTCGTTTTGTCGAGTAACTGATCATTGGAACAAAGCACACCGCAGTGCAGAGCAAACTGCTCGAGAAGGGCGACAAACTCTCCCTTGAATCAGCCTTTGACATCGCACAGACGTACGAGACAACCAACCAGCACGTCGTAGCGCTCCAAAACACAGACTCGGCACGACCTCCCAGAACACAGAGTCGATGCGAAGAGAGAATGCCCAGCCCACGGTCGGACCTGCCACTCATGCGGAAAGATAGGCCACTTCTCGAAGATGTGCCGATCGTCAACCACAAAGTCGTCGCGAGAGCCTGTCAGGAGAAGTAAAGCTCGTCAGCCTGCCCG
>JAOWAR010014251.1:0-13851 GCA_028571005.1 Clathrina lutea
CAAGCCACACAAGAAGAACTGTGCATACTGCTGGGAGACAGCCCGTGCGTAACTTATTGTAAAACTTGCAACGTTGCCCTGCATGTCACGCAGAGAGACTGTTTCGCGCTCTGCCATTATGCACACTTTTAGATAAATTTATTCCTGGTTCTACATTCTCATTTGCACATATCAGTCCACTCTAGAACGTTGTTTTTCGGCCTAAAACACTGTGACTGGTCGTGTAAATGCCGCATTTTTCCACTTTACATCACTTTCAAGTAATTTTTGGGCTACATTTCTTTCTCCAAATCATTTTTTGCTGCGAAAAATGAAATCTCCTATGAAAGATCTTCAAGAAAAAGTATTGGTTCCTATTTACAATTCTTCTTCGTTAAGAAGATATACGGGTTCAAAAAAGAGCAGTCGAAATTCTCAATTTTCACAAAATCCAGTGGAACGCTAAAGGGTTAAGCTACCACAGCACACCCGCTGGACACCTCAACCCCCAGAATTACACGAGGAGGCACTTTTCTGGATTAGCGTGGTGACATCTGCAGCAAGCACTATTATCCCAGATTGACTCATCCGCAGTGTGGAAAGGTGATTTAGCAACGTGATTATGACACATTTGCAGTCAAACTGAGGCAATATTAAAGCAATGTTTACTAAAATAACTTTGCTGACCTCAGGATTTTGCCTGTTTATCTCACTCTGATGAATTCTCATCATATGTGTATCTACCCTCTTGCATGGTCACTGTGATTGGAGCCTAACCTCTCACCTATCGTCTCATCAACTCACCTCTCTCTCTCTCTCTCTCTCTCTCTCTCTCTCTCTTTTTCTCTGACCCTCACTCCCAGACATGATGGTGCCACACTTGTTGCCTGCGTGGCTGGCCTGCCAGCCCTTTGCACCCAGGTCCCTGTCAAACTTGGGTCCTCTCGAGCCATCCACCTGGTCTCCCGAGCTGCAGAGCCGCTAAGTCGTCACAACATCCCTGCTTCAACCACTGTCTCTTGTGTGTGTGTGTGTGTGTGTGTGTGTGTGCGCGCGCGTGCGTGTGCGTGTGTGCGTGTGTGCGTGCATGCGTGCACGTGTGTGTGTGTGTGTGTGTGTGTGTGTGTGTGTGTGTGTGTGTGTGTGGGTGTATGGGTGTGTCAGTTGTCTTAAACTTGATTCGATTCCACCCTGATGAGTGGAATCAGTTGATTTTACCTTTGAGTCTGAAGTGTGCAAGCTTGCTGTGAGCCATTGTTTGTCTTTGTCTGCTTGTTGTGGTCTATTTGTAGCACGAGGTAAGTTCAGCATTTGTTCTTTTGCTCACGATGTATTTTTCTAAAGATGAAAGCCCAAAAATATCGCATTCTGTGGACTGATGAGGAGACCATTACCCCGGTCTCTGTTTTGATAAGAGGTGGCAGAATAAAACCAGTCTACCCTGAGAGGATCAAGTTCTGAATGGTATCATCACCAGCGAGTTAAAAAAGAATCTAAAGCTCCACATTGACCAGCAGCAGTGCTGAAGTTGTCTTCTGACAAACACACTTCACAATCGATTAAAATGGTACGTATCAAATTACTACAGAAACGTCAGTCAAAGCATGAACAGATCGTATGGATTCAGCTGATTCAATAGTGTTCACGTGTTTCAGGTGTTAGATTGGTCCAAGCCATATTCTTGAACTGATTCGGACGAACCAGTTCAAGAACAAGTTAACTTGTCCACTGTGTGCCCTCAAACCCAGGAAGTCACAGGACGAGGCTCCTTAGAAAGTGGAGTGAAAATCTATTGGAACAGCATGTTGATCTATATACATACAGTTGTGATGCCTGGCATGGATGACACGACTTTTTCGATCACATTCTCTTTGAAAGAGCTTTTGTTCAATGCTTCCTCCCACCTGAAGTTGAACAACAAAATACATACTCCATAACGGACGGCTGCGTTGTACCTCAAAGTGTAAGAAAACACTCTCCCTGCTGGCCCTAAATTTTGTCTTGTAACAGGAAATTTGACTTCTAATGCCTTTACGAAACTTAAATTTGATATTTTGCATTCGAGGGCTACATTTTCATGTTAACTTGGAAAGCTGCACAGTTAGGTGACACCTAACCTAGGTATATATCTACTACTAATTTGCGACAGGCGTGGATATCATCCAAAGGAAATTCATTCCACGTGAGTGAAGCTTTAAATTTAAAGAAAGAGCCTTTTCAGCCCGAGCAACAAGTGCCTGAAGGTTTGAAGGAGAAGTGTTGATTGTTGCCTCCATACAGTGAAATCAAATCCTCTTACTAGCTCTGAATTCTCTACTCAGATCATTCACAGACCATACCTACACGCCACAGGACTGCGCTCTCTCCTTGTCCACTAAAATCATATCCATTACTGATTATAAGCTGTACATTTCACTGTGAGGAGATCGCAGATCATGTGCTATTTCACCAAAAAGTAAAGTCTGAGTAGTGTAAGGCTGCCACAACAATACAGTTTTTTCCTTTCACCAAACAAATAATCCAATTCACACATCAGCCCATGTTAAACGTTTTACCTGTCATGAGCAAGAAAGACTCGCACAACCTCAGGCTGGTTTTCCTCGACAGCTTGCTCCAGCGGCGTGCAGTGGTGCTTGTCACCACTTTTCAAAATGGCTGCCCCAGCAGTCAGAAGGCAGTCCACCACGATGGGGTGGCCAGACTGAACTGCCTTGTGCAGTGCTGTCTGTCCTTTGTGCTCCGGATGCTGGAGTCCCATTGACTGAGAAAGCAAAGCCAAAGCATGCTAAGGCTGAGATCAACTCCAGTACTTTGCAAAAGAAACTTCCTTTAATGTCAAAATTAAAAGTTTCAATGATGAAAAAACTGCAGATCATCACAGCATCCACTATAATCTTCATTTGTTGATATTAAACCTTTCACTCGCTGTTCTTTGACTAGCTATTTCCGTGCACCCTTCCTTTTCGTCCACATCCTGTTCTTGGTGTTTCATTTCCGCTTGGTTAGGACTATGCCTCCTTACGTTGTCAACCTGCTCCCTCCCCTGTTGAGACGTTGAGACGTGGACGGAGGAGTCTCTCTCAGGTATGATGGTCATGACACTCTTCATCTGCCATGCAACCAGCACTGGTTCACCACCACTGGACGGCCAGACCCATCATGAATAAAACCCAACTTATCGTTGCCTTGGAATCGTTGTCCACTTGTTGCTGCCTATATTAGTTTTCGGTCCTGCTGGTCCAAATGGTGCCTATGCAGGCCACCATCTCACTCGTTGGCAGAAGCTCACCTTCCCTGCACCAAGGGACGCATCACTGAAGGACATGCCAGGAGACGCAACGAGAGGCAATACTCAGCGGGAGTCCTAAGCGAATCCCAATGAGAAGGCCAAGCATCAATCACGACTGTCACAATTCTTTCCCTCGATCATTGTAGATCCAGGCGATGCCACAGGTCGAGCACCACATTTGTTCTGCCATACCCGCCCCCAGGTTTGCTGCAGACTTGCTCCGGGCCTGTGTACTAACTTGTGTGTGCTTCTCTCAGTAGTCCCGTACCGGGAAGCTTGTCAAACTAGGTGTGTGCAGGTCACATCAGCAACGGATGTCAGGGATGGTGATGGGGTTGTCAACACACAACTGTAGCTTCCTCTCAACGTTGCATCAGCGATCTGATATCATGGCTCAAGGCTTGAACCATTTATGAGTCTGCCCAGACTCACTGTACTCTAGGACAGGCGGCTCATCTCCTCACTTACCAATGGCAAGCCTTGATTCTCTCAGCGGCTCAGTGCTATGATCTAAACCAACTGTCGTAGAGTACGACCACTCCTTCTGATAGCTCATTGCCCAAGACCCACCAGTCAACTGGGTTCAACTTGACGCTGATCTTTATTTCCAGGCGTTTACTGATCATACTTCCTGCAGTGCTGCATCAGCCGGCACAGCAATGACCACCAGCCCTTTCGTGCACCGGCCGCCCCTTGCCCAATGCAACAGTACATTTTGCAGACGTGAAAATTTGCAACTATGTGCTGAAAGAGTAACACAAAGGACCATTGGCAGTGAGGCCACCAGCCACCGTAGGCCAGTGTCCACTGACACTAGATTTAACTCCGGGGAACCAGATCATCTTTGTCCAATCCACTTGGGGTAAACGATGACATGGCTAATTCCCCCTTTTTTCTCTCTTTCTCTGCTCCAGGCCACCAGGCTGGCAAAGGTTTGTGTCACATTGGCATAGCTCAAGGAAACCGGCTAATGACAAAGTTCAAGGAAACCGGCCGAACGACAAAGTAAAGCAATGGTACTTGCTCCGTTCTACGAGCGTGGGGGCAACCTGGCAGCAAGGATGGTGAGGAGACTGCACCGAAGCTGAGATTGGACTTCTTACTAGGGCTGTCGTCGGGTAGGCGGGTACCAGTGCTACCCGAGAACCTGTCCGGCAGTCAGGTATAAAATACGACTAATGCCCAATCGGGTTTCATCAGAGGCTTTTGTGGTTGCTGCACCTGAAATCGATATCACGACAGGCACATGAACACCCTCTGATCGATGCTTTCGAGACATGAGCAGGCAGCTGTTATCTGCTCACTCGCCGGGACCGGCGACTTGGCTCGTCTGGCACTCGTCTAATGACAAAAAATCACACGAGTTAACAAAAGAATATGGGCGCGAGAATGCTTATCTCTCCCCAAAGGTGCCTTCCACAACGCTGAGTAATCTAAGAGCTGGCGTGGCACGAAACTGACCTCAAACACAGGTTTCTCCGCTCGCCATCATGCCGCCAAGGCATGTCAATCAAGTTCAAATTCGCGCTCCACACCACCCTTTCGACAATCTTTGCCCGCGCTTAAGACATGACTAAGCTTCCAGCGATAGCTGCATGCATCAACAGACTAGGCGGTATATACGACTAGCGCCAAAAAAACAAGAAGCCCTTTCCTCATCTTCCATTTTCAAGTCTCGCCAAACGACACAGTTACCATGAGGAACAGCATTTAAGGCTCCCTAATATGGCCAAAGATGGCAGCAAATCTTTGATACAGATGATTTCTGACCCTGGGTGGAATTGGGAACTGCTAGCTTGTCCTGTGATCCCTACCCGATAGGGTACCCGTGCTACCCGAAAAGTACTACCTGATACCTGATAGCCAGAAAATCCTTACCCGTTACAGCCCTACTTCTTACTAAACTGACTCATTTGTTTTGCTTCCCTTCTTGTGTCTCTTCCTCCCCACTTTTTGTTGGTTACCATACGGACTAGTCCTGTTGGAGTGGTACTCCAAATCACTTTTCTATTCTGGAGAGCAGCAACTACGTCTTAAAAGAGTATATTCCGGCAGTGCATGAGTCAGTAGTGCCATCCCTTAATGCCAGACAGTGTCCGGGCGAGCAGGGCAACAGTACTGGCTAACATCCATTCCAGGCAACAGGGCCATGTCGTTTTTCAGCCAGCAGCAGCAAGAAGGATTAGACAGCGCCATCCTCCTTTGCCTAGCACAACAGCAGGCACGCGTGTACAGTACAGCGATAGCACCTGCCATTTAATACGAGCCCCAACACGCTAACTCAAATGGCCAACCAATCTGTGTGATACTATTTCTGATTAGTTGTTATAGTTAGCCCTTCTTTTTCATCTTTCGACAAGATGCTTCAAAGCTGCTTTATTACGAGCTATACCTGGGGGCTGTCATTAACATCCCGATCAAACCAGTTGATGACGTGCGGAAACTCCTTGAGCAGGTGATGACAGCCAGCCTTGCACCCGCTTTTTGCGGCGTAGTGGAGCGGACTTCGATGAAGCTTGTCTCTGGATGCAGATGCAAAAGGATGAACGTCAAAAGGGAGCAGCATTGCCACACAAGCATTTGTGCAAGGGCTTTTTTGCAACGTAGCCTGGGTATGTAGCCTGGGTATGTAGCCTGGGTATGTGTAGCCTGGGTATGTAGCCTGGGTATGTGTAGCCAGGGTATGTAGCCTGGGTATGTGTAGCTAGGGTATGTGTAAGCTATAGACGGTGTAGCCTGGGTATGTGTAGCCTGGGCATGTGTAGGCTGGGTATGTGTAAGCCTGGGTATGTGTAAGCTCTTGCTAGAAGCTCATTTTGAAAATTGGCAAGGTCAGCTGTTCAGTACTTTGCATAAAAATAGTAAAAGTCATTTATGGCTGTACAAAAATTGCTAAAGCCAGCATAAACAATGATAGGTATTATTTAGACTGATTGGTGAGATAGTTCCTAAAGGGACACTCCCACGCTTTTGCGACTCCATTATTTTTTGCCAAAAAATATTTATTGCTCTAGGGTACGTGTTGTTCACGCGTGGAGGTAAATTTTCACGCGGTGCGCAAACTTCGAACGTGTGGTCGAAACTGCAAGAGCTGTGAAGCCAGTGGTGCACTTGTGCGGTGAGCGTTGTCTTCCGCCTTGTCTTCTCCCGACTCATCAAACTATGTGTTCATCATTGTCGCCGTTGCCCCCATCCTCGTCAACGTCTTTGTCGGACTTTGACGATTTGAGTGACATCGACATCGTTGTCGTCGATGACAATGGAAAATTGTAAGACGTTCTCATTCCCGCTCGAGATCCCGTTCTCCTCGTTTGACAGGCGTGGGTGCTCTAGCCAATCCTGCTCCACAGGCCGTGAAGAAAACCACTGTGAGGTTTTGGAAAACTCTCATCCTTATCAGGTGCAGATGTCTAATTTTTTCTTTTACGGAATTACCACTTGATCAGTGCTCTTGCCGGAAAACATAACAACGGCACAGCCCAAGAGGTGGTTGTACTTGTTGGGGTGTCCATGCCTTACTGCGGAAAACAATTTTTTCCTCACTGCTCTACTTTCTGATGACAATTTTTTATTGTTTTACTCGATCGCCACTACTCACTTCAAGAAAACATTTTTTCCTCACTGCTCTGCTTTCTGATTACCTTTTTTTTTTACTCGATCGCCACTACTCACTTCAGGAAAACACCTTTTGCTCGCTCCTCACTGGTTTTCTTTTAATTGAGGGGTCCCAAAATCAAGAAAACACCTCAAGATTCCTAACTGAGATGTACTTTGAAAACACCTCCTTTGGAAAACACCTCCGTGAGCTGCTCCTGCACGTCGTCCCACTTGTACTTTCCAGACTTCTTCAATCGGCGATAGCGATCAAACACCTCGTCAGTCAGCCGGAAAGTACGGACCTAAGATAAAATGGCCTAAATTTGGCCGCCCCGACAACGAACGACGACCTCCTCAATTCCAAATTGACATCCTTGCATGGCCATACAGTGTGAACACCACAGACAACAGCAAGCAGCTCCCTCGTTCTCATACGATAGTCTACAGTAGGTAGATCTAGATCTAACAGCCGAACTGCCCAATGCAAGATACAGAATCGACGCACGTATAGACGCCAACCTCGTGGAGTCCAAACTTGAAATTGCCGCCATTTTCGCGTAATCATTCAGTGCCAGCACCGTGACTTTGAAAAGCGTAATACGTTTTTCAAAGCCGCAGGATGCGTCGCAGTGTCCCTATAACGTTCCATCCTGGATCTTCTGCTTTTCCAACAAGAATTCAGGATTTGTTCGAGATTGCCCTCCCGACAAACATCCACAGTGACCTTCTGTCATACTCCACCAAGTGGGGTCTACCACTCCACCAAGAAAGGCCTGGTGTAAGTTCATTATTCCAATAGCTTACAAGTTTAACAACTAGAGGGTGCTCACTCTGTACCATTCCTTGATGAAAGTGCACCCTTACGGAGGTCTGGTCTCAGGAGTTTTCTATCCTGGATATTCTGCTTTTCCAACAAGAAATTCGGGATTTGTTTGAGATCACCCTCCTGACAAACATCCACGGGGACCTTTTGTCATATTCCACCGAGTGGGGTACTCAGGTAGGTTAAGGTATAAGATCGTATTCAAAAAGTTCCCCTTCTACTTGAATCATTTCTGCTTTGTTTTTGTCAAATCCGTTTTTACTGTTCAAAGCACATGTCAGAAGGACCATCCTTACCAAATATGGTGTTGTCTGTGATACAACCACCTTCAGGGCTCACTTTTTGTGCTATTTTTCTCGCAGTAGGCTAGACGGAAGACGACACTTTATCAGAATGGTTTTCTTTTTTTTTCTTCCTCCCTTAGGATGGTTAATATTACTCTTGCTGTGCAAAACACTGTGACCCTTCCTTTTACCGATTTCTGATTTCCTGTTGCTATTTTTAGTAACAAGCAATCATCCAGACCTGGAAATCGGCAGAAGGAAGGGTCATAGCTTTTGCGCAACAAGGGTGATAAGAAACAATCCAGAAATTGCTTTGGTTTCCGCCTCGACTAGTTTAGGTCTGAAGCACGGGAAAAAGGGCGAAAATTTCAGCAAAATTTGAAATATAGTAAATGTGGAACTCTTCCAGGGAAGTTTTCTCTGCCCAACTTGTGTTTTAGAGAGTTTCCACTCAGATCAAAAAAGGAATCTGCTCAAATCATCCAGAAAATGGGAAAACCATCAGCACCCGGCCATATTGGATTTTTCGCATATGTCCTAGCCTTAAACTACCTGGGTATGCCCCTCCACCAAGAAGGGTTAGTTCATTATTCCAATTGATAACAAATTTATCAACTAGACAGTGCTAATTCGCTATTATTCCTTGATTAAAATGCACTTCTAGGTCTGGTGTCGTGAGTTATCGTCCGTTTCCCTTAGCAAGGGTCGATATTTTTTCAGGTACCAACCACTGTAATGACCGATGGATTGATGCGCAAACTCTTTGTTACCTGACATTACCTATTCTGATGACTTAAAGCCTCCTTTAAACTAAAAAATCTTTTAAGATGTGCTGGGTAAGTGCCCTAAAAAGGATCGAAGTCAGTATGTACCCACACAACATTGATTTCTATGCTAATATTAATCCCACTGATACGAGGGCTTGTTCCTTGAACTACTGCAGGCCCTGAAGCTTACCAGGGATCAGCTCCTCTCCCAGGTTCATTTTAATTGAGCCACCAATCCTCTCACCTTGTTCCACACTTGACTTAAAATTTTCATAGCTGCCGTCGGTGCAAATTAAAGGAGTAACAAGTGTGCCATTACATACCGATGACATTCTGCACGATGGTTGATGAGTAGCTCCATACAGTGTGGATGGTTCTTCATAGCAGCGATGTGCAAGGGTGTCAGTCCTTCTTCTTCCTCCGGCTCATTGACAAGGTCGAGGAGGCTAGGGCAATCGTCTCCCCACTCACCAATCAACTCAAGAAGACGTTTCAGCATCTTGTTGTGCCCGTTTCTAATAGATGTGGGAAGGTGCAGCACACATCACTTGTGAGGTCTGAGGTGATCAGTTCAGTGCTTGCAGTTCATGGTGTGCTCTTCCTTGCATTACCTTGTTCATGTTCTACAAGCTTTGGATGTTTCTATGTAGAGGTCTAAAATCTTAGCAGCCTGTGATAGAAACAAATATGTTATAACCCCACACATGCAGGAAAAGACAAAACAGCTGGGGTTTGAAAAATTGCTAAAGTAGACTATATGTAGCTGCTACGTGCAGACTTAGGACATGGCTGTCAGATTCCACAAATACCTTGCAGCACAGTACAGCAAGGTCCTTCCATCATCCGTCTTTGCTGCCAGCATCTCTTTTTTCATGTACCGATGAGGCGGCTCGGAGTCCAGGAGAACATCCAGGACCTGCTCGAGGGGGTGGGGTGGAGGGAGGCGAAAAAAATGATGTGAACAACAAGTTGGCAGCCACAATATTTTCCTCGCGCTGGTTGTAAAGTCACTCAGGTGTCAAGGACATTTGTTATCATCTAGTTCATATCTATGTAATGAATCCTTCAGATTCACTACCCTGAAACACCAGTCTCAGGTATGTGTGATTATGTGTGTGCGCGCTTGCGTGTGTGCGCGCTTGCGTGTGTGCACAGTAATAATGAACTGATAAAGTGTCGGTGAGCAGGATTGTGCAAAATGACTCAGACCAAATCCTGCTGTACACATGATGGGCATTCTTGCATCAAATCGGTTGGTTTATCCTTTTTACAAATGGGGACTTTCACCGAGGCTCACCTCTAAGTTTCCGCCTCCAGCGAGGTAGTGGAGAGGTGTGCAGCCTCTCTCATCACCCGGCATGTCAGCACCAACTGCACAAAAGTCAGCTTCGCTTTCAGCCGCAATCTGGAAAGAAAAACACGAGAGGATTTATATCGAATAATCACAAATTTATTTCTGAAAAGGATAGTGAGATTGCCGAGGACTTGTTGGACATGTTCGAAAACACTTTCCCGGTCCCAGCAAACGCTGCGATAGCTTGGCAGTTTTTACGTGCAGAACTTCAGTCAGACTGCTCACTGCCAGTACTGGATGTTTGGAACCAGGATCCATTGTAATTAAACTTGCTGCTTCTCACTGAAGAAAATCGAAATGGCTCAAGATAATGATAATGATTCTTTGCTTCACTTCTGTAACAGCACAGGGTTAACACGAATCTATTTAGCGTAGTGAAAAGAAGAGACTTGGCGAAAAGAGAAAAATATCAACATTATAAGGATAGGAAACATCAACACACAAGGGAAAGCCCAATCTCGGATGAGTCATCGCCAGAAAAAGCATATTATTTTCCTGAAGAAAAAGCCAAGGACCAGGGGAAGATGAAAGAAACAGGAAACATCTCCATCAAACTTATTTCTTTTCTGTATTCCTGATTGGCACAGGCCTGACTCGAACCTGCGACGAAACAGCGCCTTGCCGAACTGAAATCCCCAGGTGTCGATTGCCCAGACCAATCCAACGGCTCAAAAAAGTCAGTTTCATTGCGAGCTACGGTCTTTCCATACAGCATGGTCGAGCCTTGGTTCTGTGAAGCACTACAATGTGGTTCGCTTATCAGAGCCTGCTGATCGCAATGGTCTGCAAAAATCGGCCGTGATGCAGAAATAATAGTTTCATAAAAAAAATCAATTCAGCTAGCTGTACTCAAAAACACATTTTTGTTCATTTATCATGTCTGCAGATCATGGGTGACCATGTTAGTTATTGATATTTTAAAGATAGGTAAACCTTTCTGACTGTGTGACTGGTGGATGTTCATCGTGTGAAGGTACCGTAATTATTTTATACTATCCACAGGAACATACACATTTCCATCATATGAGCAAATTAAACAGGAAACTCCCATTGAAATTTATACCATCACTAGCTCAGGTTAAGAATATCAAAAATCTGCATTGGAACCAGTTGCTGACCTTCAGCAGTAGCTCAATCATTCTCCTGTTGCTTCTCTTGATAGCGAGGTGCAGCAGAGTTCTTCCCTTTGAGTCAACAATGCGTCTTTCCGTTTGCCCTAACCTTTCTCTCGTCTTGCGGTAGAGCCACTCTGTCATTGGTAGACGGCTAGAGGTGACTGCATTGCAGACAGGAAGCTCCCCTTCCACAAGGAGCTTTGGACACTTTAAAAGGATGAGAATGTTAGAACAAATAAGTCGGCACGTTGACCAGGTTCAACAACATACACACGCATACACACACATGCACGCACGCACACAATGCCCTATCCAGTCATGATCATGAGATACATGTAGGTCCCAAAGGTGCGTATACAAGTGTCTAGGTTTCTCGTAGGATTTTTGTTGTATTGGGGTGACAGTGCCTCAACTGCAACTGATGAATTGGGCCTTTTGCTGCTCCGCTAACTTTATATTTTGTGTGCTGACAAAATGGAGTCACATTTCATCATGTTCTTAACAATTATAACACACATACACATATACACACACACAGACACACACACAAAGACCATGAATCAGATCCAAACACTGATATATATACCAGCTTGAGTTTGCCTGTGAAGTTGACATCAGCCACTAGGGTGGATGGCATTTTCAGGTTGTCTGGAAGCATCCTTCACTTATCGTCAAAACGGGAAATAGGACAGTCTATGCGTTCTGTTTTAAAGTGCTATTAACACCTTCCTCAATTAAGTCGTAGAGCATTGTTCGAGGTTTTCTCCTCAACCAAGTAAAAGGTTACAACTATAATAAAAGTAAACTTCGTGTGAAATCCTATTATCGTTGATCAGCCTAATCATTGGCAGACATTGATAGCTTTATATTTCCATTGACAAAATGAAAATGTTCGCCCTATGACACCAAAAATATGAATTACCATCTCAAGAAGGGCAGCCGCTAATCTCGTCTGACCTCGTTCTGCTGCCCTGTTTGGCATATGAAAAAAGAAGGACTGATTAAACACCGTGAAAGAAAACACAGAATTCTTATAGATCCCTCTTAGACTTTCAAAAATGAGCAATATATTTTCAAATCTTTCTCTTTTTTAGGCAAGTGTCCCATACCGATGCAGCACTGTCTGTCCTTTCTTGTTCTTCTGCATCATCAGATCGTCGGTGCTCGTTAGCGATGACTGTCTGTAGCCTTGGTCCTCGAGCCAGTCCAGCATCTTCTTCAAGAAATTGAAGTCCTCCCGCTCAACAACATCAAACAACGCTGTGTCTCCTTGGTTCTGAATATAGCCATTGACAGACATTCCAGTTGAGATCCCATCTAGAAATCCTACTTGATAAGCACGAGGTGATTTTAGTTAGAGCCCTTAATGTATAACGTGAAATTGTTTTAAATGTTAAGACAACAGTGCGCAGTTTGGGTACAGGGCAAGCCAGGTACATTGGCAGATCTGAGTAAGGGCAAGTGTGTAGTTCTTTTTTTAATCTCTATACATTTCGGATTTCTCTGCATGTTCTCAGTGTTCCCACAGGTGTGAATGAGAATTGCAGGGTTCATGTAGAAACTCAGGTTGAAGAATCTTACTGTCTTGATCATGCAGCCGCCATTTGTGAAACATCATGGTTGATTAGTTCTGCTGTAGTTTGAAGATGAGTTGACGAAGCAAATCTTCGATAGTTTGAACCTTCATCGTAGGTACGGAGAATGAATATTGGTTTTCAAAGCATAAACAGTCTACAAGAAACTGGTGAACAAGTTTCGGCTGGTCAATGACAAGCCAGTCTCTCGTGAATGAAATGTTTGTAACTTAATTTGGTGAGCAGAAGTGGCTTAGTTGAGCAGCAGCTGTGATACGGGTGCAATGATTAGTCAACCATACTTCGGCTGTGTGCCTGCGACCCTACCCACCCACTAGCTAGTGAAGTTTTGAAGTTTCAAAGGAACGTTTCCAAGATGAAGTTCACAGGTCAGTGATTTCAAAGCTGCGCTTGTTTAGTATATGAAGCTGGTTTGGGCTGGGAAAACCTAATTTGATCCGATCAAGAATGGCCTTTGATAAAATGGTGGAACAAAAGGACTTAGATTTTACACAGAGTGCCTTGCACTGCAACTAATTCTATCAAGTAAGAAATCTAGGCATACAGAACTTTAAGGCTTAAGTATTTATAGTATGGAGCCAGTGTTTGTATGCATGATGAAATCAAACTCTGTCTATTTTTCATAAACTATATTCTGAATTCTTACGTCAATTGCGATGGGATTAGCTCCATTCTCCAGCAGAGCGACTGAAGCCTGTGAGAGATATAAAGATTGGAAAAATATAAAGAATTTTACATGCAAATCCCTGATTTGTTGGCAATGCAGTCAAACCTTTCCTTACACACATCTGAAATTTCCAGTCGTTTGTTGACAGTTCCTTTGATTTGTGTACGTCTTGATCAGCTCAGAAGCTGGAAAATGGCGACTCCTGAAAATTCTGAATTGCGGACTCGTAAAAGTACTGAGCGCCACTGAACTATGGACAGCTGTCTGCAACCAAGTTGAACTGCATGCATATGTAATGCTTTTAGAAAGCCGAGAGGCAGAGAAGAAAGTCGGAGAAGTAGAAGGAAGAGAAGAGAAAGAATGTAAAGGCGACTCACGGGA
>JAOWAR010014362.1:0-13850 GCA_028571005.1 Clathrina lutea
CTTTCTCTCTCTCCCTCTCTCTCTCTCTCTCTCTCTCTCTCTCTCTCTCTCACACACACTCCTTTCATCAGATTCAAATCTTTCTCGACAAGGCAATTTCACTGGCAGCTTCTCGCGAAAAACCTTCACCGTTTCAGTGACCGTGACTCCAGTCAATGACCGACCTGTGGTCACACCCACTTCTTCAGGTAAAAGAATAACTACTCCATCTGCTATTTGTTTTTATTCTCACAATGTTCTAGTCCGATATTCACACTTGTGTTTCTCATTCTCTTCTTCCACCTTGGTTGTTCTTCTTTACACCCTGTAATTCTGTTCTTAAAGTTGACTGTTGTACTAACCTTTCTCTTCATCATTTCTCACAGGTGTTGTTTCATATACTGAAAATGGTCCTGCTACATTGGTCTTTGGCAAAGTGAACATCAGCGATGTTGACAGCACAATGCTGACCAGGGTCGAAGTGATTATCATACCCAAGGCAGACAAGGTGCCCATGGTAGGTGACAGTGCTAAGTGCGGCTTTGCGGTTTCTTCGTTCTTGTCCGATCACTGCAAAGTTTCTTATTTTCAACATACGAATGCAGGCCGAGTTGTTTCTCTGATTGTAACAAAGTTACATATTTTTGTTTTTTTACAAAGTTGAATCTGTTTCTGTCCCTCAGAGTTGCAGTCAGCGCACGCAAAACTACTCCATGGTTGTCATCACTGATGCCAGCATTGGCCATGGTTTCTCATTGGAGTTCAAGCAGCTCCCTAATGGATTGGGCATGCTCAACGGCTCAGCAAATGGTGGCGGTGCACGTTTTGAGACTTTCATGAACTTTGTAGAGTGAGTTCGCAAGAAAGGAAGATTATATTTTGTTGGTGTTAGCATTCCTTCCTCCAATACACACAACCCCGCTGCCCAAAACCTTCAACATTAAAGACATTTTAGCTCTATAGTTTGAGAAGTTTCCTGCCCGGCTTTTCAGAGCTACACAAAGATTTCATGACTGTTCCCACCATTTACGTTCAATTGTTCCGGTTTCCTTAAGTAACTGGATTCGCATTCCTTATGTCATTGCTTATCGTCTCTTCTGCTTCACTTTGCAGAATTATCGGCTTCAGTCTAGTCGAGGTCGAACCAACCTACCTGACCTGGACGGCGGAGCTGGTAGTTTATGACGAGTCAGTGGCTTCACGGCCTGTCACAGTTGATGTCAGCGTGACGCCTGTTAATGACAATGAACCTGAGCTGTCACCAAGCGACACCTGGGTGAATTTCACAGAGGGAGGAGGCCCTATCAATGTTTTCTCTGACACACAGCTTGAAGTTTCAGATGCGGACTGCTATCAGAAGTTTGTCAGTGCTAGTGTGCGTGTGGACAGCACTGCGTACGATCGAGTTGTCCTCAATGCCACTGCAGTCGTAGGACTGAAGGTGACTTGGAACTCCAATCAAGGCAGCTTGTCCATAAGTGGAAATGCACCGGTAGCCATGTATGGCATGGTAAGTCCACCTCCTTCTCTGCTTCATCTCCTTGTCCTTTCGCTCACTTCTGACTTTGTGCACTTCGGACTTTGTGCATGCGCATGTGGATGCGCACCTTTGCTTTGATTTCCACTTCTCTTATACACCCAGATCAAGGCAAAAATATATTAATTGATTTGCATAAATATGTTAATGTGTACAGCAAAAGGTTCGTTGGCCATTTTGGCAGCTTTTCCATTTGTCTATTTTTATCATTTCTTTGCAGTTGGTTTTACCTTGGAACAAAAGAGAAATGTGGTCTTTTTTGTGCTATATGCTGTCTGTGTAGGTCCTCAACAGTTTGACATATGACAATCTTGCTGAAGAGCCGACAGGCAGACCGCACATCCTTAGCATCACAGTGAACGATGGCAAATTCTCGTCCTTCAGTAAGGTGTCTGTTATCTCGTCACTCATCAACGATCTCTCGCCTGTGATTCACCTGGACGACAGCTCTGTCAATTTCACAACCACCTTCATGGAGAACCAGGCCTCGCCAGTACGGGTGGTAGGTAACCCTCGCCTCTCGGACATGGATGGTGTTAACAACACGGGCATGTTTGTTCCAAGCTATGTCACTGCAGCGTTGGACGTGAAGGATGCCGGAGATGAGGACATCAGGCTAGCTGCTACGCCAAGAAGTGGCGTCATCTCTCAGGCCAACAGCCACTTGAACTTTTCAGCTGCGTCTCTTGAAGAGTTTGAGAGCTTGCTGAAGAACATTACCTTCCTGAACTCGGCCGAGCAGCCTCAGCCAGGCCCGCGGTACATTCGCTTCCAAGCTTGTGACCATCCAGCTCAATGTAGTCCCACTGCCATTACCATAGTGACCATCACTCCTGTCAACGATCTTCCAACCCTGTCACTTGGCAACTCCTTCCTGACATTCGTCGAAGGGATGTCTGAAATAGCTCTGGCACCACGTTTGAACGTTACTGATGTTGACAACGCAAGCCTGGCCAGAGCGTCGGTTACCCTTCGAAGTGCCCCTGATGGTATCAAGGAGGTATTTAGGTACAATAACTCCTCATCAAGTATCATGGCACGAATCACCAGGACAACCGACAGTATTGTGCTAAGCCTGGCAGGCTCTGCTCCACTGGCAGATTACGAGCGTGTTCTGCGCAGTGTGAGGTACTCCCATCTCTCCATGGACAATCCAACCTCAGGCCAGCGAGATGTTGTGTTCGAGATCAATGACGGCATCGCCTCCTTCTCTGACATACTTTCACTGACCGTGGCACCAATCAACGATCCACCAGCACTTGATCTCAACGGTCCCAGCCAGGCCGGCAGAAACTTCAAAACAACATTTGTAGAGGAGGGCAGCGCAATTCCTCTTGTTGCGCAGGACTTTGTCTTGCACGATCCAGATAACAGCACACTGGAAAGGGTCACTGTTGCTTTGACAATGGGTGTGTGGGATGTGGGGGAGAACATCACTGTTGTGACCTCAGAGAACATAGCAAGTGAAAACTCAGGGTCAGGGTCTGGCACCACTAATGAAATTGTCCTCAAGTACTCAGCATCAGGGTCAAGCAGGACAGGTGAGATTGTCCTGGACTTGGTTGGTCCTGCCAGAATTGGCGAGTTCAGGGATCTTCTCCGCACAGTGAGCTATATTAATCCTGCAGGAGAGCCTGATGAAGCACCACGCCTGGTCAAGATCTGGGCGTTTGACGGAAAAGCTACCTCAGTGGTTCAAAACGTCACTGTGAACATCGTCAAACGAAACGATGGGCCTCACTTGGATCTTGACAAAGCAACTGTTGGGAATGATTTTGCCACAGCTTATGTAGAGAACAGCTCACCCGTGAAGCTGACTGGCAGTCCTTCATTTAATGATCCCGACAGCCTGCAGTTCACAGTGATTGTCACGCTGGTTGACAGGCCAGACGGTGGCAGCGAAGTCATTCTGCACAGCTCAAGCCCGACTGTTGTAAACAATGGCACGTACAGGTGGACCAATGGGATAACAAATGTGGTTCAATTCCTGGAAGGCCTGAGCTACAATAACACTGCTGATGAGCCAACAGTGGGTTTGCGCACTGTTCACGTCCGAGTCTTTGACGGAATAATCCATGGCAATGTTGCCCGCGTTTGGATCAATGTATCGGCCAATAACGACAACAGCCCGCAGTTTGATGCCGAGGCATACAATGCCACTGTGGTGGAGAATGTTGCCAATGGTATTCTGCTGACTGTGAGAGCTAGTGACCAGGACCAAGTGAATATGATGGATCCCATAGCATTCGGCATTCAGCAGTGCTCATCTATTGACTGCAGCCAACTTAGCATCACTTCTGGCGGGGGAACGCTCCGCCTAGTTGGGACTGTTAATCGTGAGAAGATCTCATGGTTTAGTGTGGACGTTTCCGCCACTGACTCGGCCAGCCATTCCACCACCGTGCCCATACGTGTGTCTGTCTTGGATGTGAATGACAATCGCCCAGAGTTCATTTCTTTCAACGGCAGCAACGTTACAACCTCTCCAATTAACCTCAAAGTAACTGAGAACACCCACTTGAATGCTGTAATGGTTGTTGAGGACTTAGATGCTGGGGAGAATGGTACATTCACTCTGGAAGTGACGTCCGGCGATAGTTTCTTCATCAGAAACAGCATATTGTATTCCAACTTCAGCTTCGACTACGAGTGGAAAACTTCACACGTGCTGACTGTCATTGCCAGGGATGGAGGTGTCCAACCGACAAGCACGAGCCTATTAGTGTATATTCAGGTGCTGGATGAGAATGAGTTTGCACCAGTTATATCTCTTAGTTCAGAGTACAGAGTCTGCGAGGATTTGGTCAACGGCTCACTAGCATTCAAGGTGAATGCAACTGATGGAGACAATGACACTGTGACCTTCAGCTCATCATCAACAGGTGTGCCATTCTCCATTGATTCGTATGGCCGAGTGTTCCTGGTACAACCTCTGGACTACGATGCAACGGCACAAGGCTACAGTGTTGTGATTGCTGCTGATGATGGCCATGGTCACCGGAGACCTGGCACTCTGACGATCAGGGTGCTGAACAAAGACGATGTTCCCATCAGATTCCGCCAACGCACAGTTAACATGTTTGTCAATGAGAGCCAGAATGTGCCTTACACTGTTTTGTCCACTGAACAGCTTCAAGACTTAGTGATCGATGACCGCTGCCCGTGTGATGAGTGCAACACCCCATCACGCCCGTGCAACTGTCGCTCAGATGCCTCTCATCTTCGCACACAGTTCTGGCAGTTTGGTGTAAAGGGCAGCAGGGCGTTTATAATTGGTGCCAATAACAGCCTTGTACTGAGTAGTAGTCTCGACCGAGAAGTGAGATCAAACCATGCCTTCAACATCACCGTCAGTGACTCCATCTCCATGGATACCATGCAAGTTGTCATTGACGTGAATGACACCAATGACACTCCTCCAGTCTTTGCAAAGAGCTCATACAATCTTTCCATATCAGAGAACACAACCATTAACACACTCATTGGTGATATCCGCGCGTCTGACCGAGACTTTGGTGTGAATGCGGAGATTTTTTACAGCATTCAAGGCGTCGGCAAGGAGGATTTTGCCATCGACAAGCGCTCTGGTCAGCTGTACACGGCGAAGAGTCTTGACCGAGAGCAGCAGTCTGAATATTTCCTGGAGGTTGTTGCCACCGACCGAGGAACACACACCATGCTGAGAGCCACAGTTCCTGTGAACATCACAGTTCGAGATGAAAATGACAACAAACCGGTGTTTGGAAGAGTGGAATACACTACCAGCTTGGTGGAGGGAAACTACACGGACGATGATCGCTTGGTACTCCGCGTCTCTGCGACAGATCGTGACATAGGCACCAACTCTCAAATTACATACTCAGCCGATCTTTCTGGAACTCCATTCTCCCTTAATGCAGCAAGTGGAGAAGTCTTTGCTGTTGGTGATGTTGACCGCGAGTTCCAGGAAAAGTACACCTTTAGCATGGTTGCCTCAGACAGTGGCAGTCCTTCGCAGAGCTCAGCCACGACTGTCGCAATTCGTGTCTTGGACATCAACGACAATGCTCCTCTGGTCGAAGATGCTGTGCTAAGGGTGTCAGAGAATTACCCAGTGTCTCGCACTGTCACCAATCTTAACGCAAGTGATCCCGATCTTGGTGACAATGCCAGCCTGAATTACACCATTCTGCTAGGAGATAAACTCGGCCAATTTTCTCTATCTGACAACGGAGGCTTGATAGTAGCCAACAGCCTTGATCGAGAAACTGTCGCAAAGTACATGCTGTTGATTGAAGTTGCCGATAATGGTGAACCAAGTCGTAGCACACAGGCTTCAATTCGGATCGAGCTGGTGGATGAACGCGATTCAGACCCAGTCTTCTCACAAGACAATGGAAGTGTTAATATCACTGAGCATGCTCGTACTGGCACTACTTTGGTCAAACTGAACGCAACCGACGCCGACCTTCCACCGTTTAACGCCATAACATACTCCTTCAAGAAGGGTCTGTCCAATGCATACCTGGAGGCACTTCAAATTGACAGCAGGACAGGCGTGATCTCGGTGAAAGATCAAGCAGCCTTTGACAGGGAGATCCTCAGCGGTGTGAATGTGCCGGTTGTTGTCAGGGCATTTGACCCTGTACTTGGATACCCTCACGGTGACAGTGCCACAGTCTACCTCACCCTGGTAGACATCAATGACAATCGACCCATCTTTTCGAAACACGTCTACAATTTCTCAGTCGACGAAGATAACACTCCGGCTGGAGCCCCAAATCCAGTAAGTATCCAGGATGAGATAGTTGCAACGGTGACAGCAACAGACGCCGACATTGGAAGCAACGGTGAGGTGACATACTCAATCATTGAGGAGAACTTGCCATTTGATATCAACCTGTTGACTGGTGAGATCACACGCAATGCCTCACGCGGTTTGCTTGACTGGGAGACTCAGCCGTCTTACACATTTACTGTAACTGCCAGGGATGGCGGAAACCCAGAGCTAAACTCCAGTGTCAAAATCAACATCCAACTGATCGACATAAATGACAACTCACCACAATTTGATCGAACAGACTACTCTATATCCGTCTGGGAAGATGCTGCTCAGAACACCATACTCACTTCTGTCTCTGCCACAGACATTGATGACCAGCAAACCACCAATGGCCAGGTGGTGTATTCCATCTCAAATTCGACCATTTTCGCAATAAACTCATCAACTGGTGAATTGAAGCTTCTGGCACAATTGGACCGGGAGCAAGAGGACATGTACACACTGGAAGTCAGAGCGGCCAATCCTGTCGGTAAGCAAAGCCCTGCTGATGTTGCCTCAATTCATGTGACAGTTTTGGACGTGAACGACAACGCCCCAGTCATCTCTGTTGACAAGAAGTCTGTTGTAGTGGCTGAAAATGTCACTTCTTCTGATACTCTCTTCACCTTCTCATTCAGGGATGCCGATTTAGGCAATAACAGTGCAGTGGACATTGCCCTTCAAGGTGCCGATGCCAGCTTCTTTGCCATCACTAGCAGCAGAGTTCACGTCGCTGCTTCCAAAAAGCTGGACTTTGATCGCGGCAAGGTGCAATATTTGTTGAGCTTGGTTGCGGCTGACCGAGGCCAGCCAAGCCAAAACTCCAGTCTGCTGCTGACAGTGAATACTACCAATGTTAACGATGAGAAACCTGTGATCACTATCCAGCCTCTCATTGGTCAAATTCTTGAGGAGACATCCGAGACTCGACTTCGTCCAACTGTGACACTCTTTGATTTGGATGAGCCATCCAATCCTTACTTTCAGTCTGCAACTGTGAGGCTTATTGAGCCAGCTGGGCTTGGCAATGCCACCCTGACGGTGGCAGACCCGCCGTTCAACTGCTCTGATGAAGACAAGGAGAAGAAGATCACTGGGTGCGGCTTTGCTGTCAGCAAGTTCTTGATCTCTGATCTCACGACATATGGCCTTGCTGCAGTGAGTGAGAGTGTCCTCAACCTCGACGGTAGAGGAAGCTATGCGATTGTGGGAAGTTATCCCGGACAACGGCAGGATGACAGCTACCAGCTTACTCTGGGGCTATGGTTGACAAAAAGTACAGGAAGTATGAGTGGGAATCAGACCATCATCGCCAAGGACGGACACAATGCCATTGGGAGCGTCGGGACTTTCCGTGAGTATGAGCTTCTGTGTGCACCGTCTGGTGATCTGTACTTTATCTATATGGATCGGCAGAGCAGGCGCAGCGAATTAACTTTCTCCGGAGTGTGTGCAAGGTTTGCAGGTGTTTGGCAGCACCTTCTCGTAGATGTGTCATCTTCATCCAGTGGAGGCATTGTCGCTGTGTACTTGAACGGCCGTTCAAGTGGCGTCCATGCGATTGGAAACATGGCCTTTGGTGCTGGTCGTACCTATGTAGGAGCAGGTCTGTCACCGAGTAACGAGTTTCAGAATTTCTTCTCAGGAAGCATGTTTGGCTTCACTGCTAGTGTTGTTAGACAGCGCGTAGACCTAGTCCAGTGCTTCTTGGAGTGCGGCGAATCTCTTCGTTTCCGCTCTGCTCCCAGCAGCAATTTGCAAGTCAGCTACACATCTCATGCCTTGACCGTGATGGGGAATGCATCAACCACGGACTATACAGCATTGCTGAATAGTGTGGCACATGTGGATGTGACGGGCGAACCTTACGTTGGAGACCGCCAGGTCCTGTACCGCATATCTGACGGTCTCTTGTGGAGTGATCCAGCCATCCAAAACCTGACGCTACTTGCACAAAACGAGTTTGCCCCGGTGCTTCGCTTGAATGGTGCCGCAGGGATGAACTTCACAAGCACCTTTGTGGAGGAGGGTGGTCCAGTGCCCGTGGTTGACTCTGGGCTGACCTTCACTGATGGTGACCGTGGCATGTTTTCTTACACGGTCACCGTCAGCATCAACATCTCTGCTTCTAGTCAGGGCACTGAGGTACTAGCTGTCAATGCGGCACTTGCTCGTCAGCTCGGTATCAGCGAGCAATTCGAACGTACCAGGGGTCGCCTGGTTGTATCTGGCACGGTTGAAGCTGCCAGCATGCAGCGTCTTCTTCGTACAATGACATTCAACAACGAGGATCCTGAACCTGCACCAAGTGACTCCCCCAAACTCGTGACATTTAGTGTGCTGGATGCTGCTCAGCCGCCATCGTACAGTGAGACAGCCATCACACTTGTGCACATCCAATTTGTGAACGATCCTCCAAAGGTGCGCCTGAATGGAGTAACCATGACAGAGTTCACCGAAGACTCTCCGCCGATTATCCTCTTCCCAAATCTGTCCATCGAAGACGCGGACAACACAACTGGTTTGGTGTCTGCCACAGTCAGCATCATCAACGCTACTGCAAGAGACAGAATTACGATCAGCAGCACAATTGCTGGCGTAGTCAGTCAGCCCAACACGCCAAACAGTACGCTTCACCTCTCAGGGATGTCGGGCCAGGTTGTCCGCCAGGAATTGACCAGGGCACTGCGTTTAGTCGCCTACAGTCACTCTGGATTTGAAGTTCTAGCGCCAGGGCCACGACAAATCCAAGTGGTTGTTTTTGACGGCGTCAACAGCAGTGCTCCAGTAAGTGTCATGTTGACTTTCGCAGCCGTCAATGACGCTCCCATGCTAGCGCTGTCGGGTGACTTCCTCAACCCGGACTACAGCACTGTGTTTGTGGAGGACTCTTCTGGCATTGCCATCTCATCTGCCAATCTCTCCTTGGCAGATGCTGACAATTCGTCACTGGCTTTGCTCGAACTTACGCTCCGCCCCGCGGTAGGCAATCTTATCGCTCCAAACTTACCTCTGTTCCGTATCACGACTTACAACTCCTCTTCAGACATAAAGTGGCAATATGTTCCCACCTTGACGGCTCCAGTAAGTGTCGATCAGTTTGCCCAAGCTCTCCGTTCCACTCAGTACAGGTTCTACGGTGATGAGTTTCCAGTGGGGGTGTCCTCAGTCTCTGTTGAAGTGAGAGTTTCAGATGGTCTGCTTTCAAGTGCGCTTGTCACCACCACGGTGGCACTTCATAAGGTGAACGACGCGCCGCAAGTCTTTTTGAATGGCTCTGCAGTCAATGCCTCATTCATGCTTGTTGAGCAAGCAATGGGCCGTCAGATCCAAAGCCCTGTTTCCTCCACCTCAAGAGTTCTGGACAGTGACAGTATGGTGTTTTCACTGACTGTGCACTTGACATCGCAGCCAAATGGCAAAGATGAATTTTTGCGAAGTGGATTCTCGTATGGCTCACTGCTATTTTTCACCAATCTGACTTCCTCACAGCTGGCCTCGATCCTCGACGGAGTTCGTTACATCAACAGCGCCACTGAACCAGTGCCTGGAGAGCGGCAGGTTTCTGTGACCGTTAGTGACAGAGAAGCAGCATCACTGGCGACGACCAAACTGACTATCGCTGTCATCAACGACCATAAACCCATCTTTACTGATGTAAACTACACGGTGACTGTCCCAGAGAACACTTTGCAGGACTCCCTCTTCCGCTTTACTGTCACTGATGCTGACAACAGGGCCAAGGATGGTGCAGGCGCAATCTTCTCCATCACTGAAGACAGCAGCAATGGTTCGTTTAGGGTGAACGCCACCAGCGGTGTGCTGTCTCTTGTTCGCAGCCTAGATGCTGAGAGTAGCACTAATCATGTCATCACTGTACAAGCGTCGGATGGTATGTTCTCCTCTGAGGTTGACCTCAGTGTTATTGTACAAGACGTCAATGACAACGTTCCTCAATTTGTGCCGAGTGAGTACCGGGTCTTTGTAAATGAGTCAACCATAAACTCCACAACGGTCATCCACCTGACAGCCGTCGATGCTGATATCACAGCTGCTAACTCACGGCTCTTGTTTACACTCCTCAGAGCAGACAGTGAAACTGAACGATCTTTCTTCATCAGCCCAAGCAGCGGTGTGATTCTACGTCGACCTCTCGACATCGAGACAGATCCCCGACGCTTTTACACACTCCGAGCAGCTGTCAGCAACACGGCGGACTTCGCCAAATTCAACACTGCCACCATCAACATCACAATCACAGATGACAATGACAATTGCCCAGTGCTGAACCTCACGGATGTGATCACTGTTCCTGAAAATCTGATGGTTGGCCAGCGAGTTGCCTTGGCCGATGCAGTTGATCTGGACTCCCTTTCCATTCACCGGCAAGCAATGTTTGATCTGCAGGACAATTTCTTTGCAATCGGTAACCAAGGCTCAATCAGGCTCCAGAGCAGTCTTGACCGAGAGTCTGTTTCCCAGTTTGAATTCCAAGTAATCCTCACTGAGGAGGGCCAACCAGAGTGCTTTGATTCGCAGAATGTCACGGCTGTCGTCACTGACATTAACGACAACACCCCACAGTTTGTCAGGGTCGACAATGCCACAATTGATGAGGAGGTGGAAATAGGTTGGCCAGTAACAACAGTTCAGGCAATTGACCTCGATTCTGGGGTTAATGCGGAAATTCGCTACGAAATCGTTGGCAAATCAGTGTGGTTTGCCATCAACAGCTCAAGCGGTGAAGTGTTAACATCGGCTCGTGTTGACCGTGAAGCATCTGCTCCTGCTCTTGTACACCTCACCATAGCAGCTATTGACAAAGGAAGCCCTTCTCAAACCTCCACGAGCGTGATCAGTATTGAGATTGTGGACATCAACGATAACAATCCAGTGTTCTTGCCAGAGCGATATGACCTCACCATCAAGGAAAATTTCAGGGTGGGTCCCACCATCATCAATGTCAGCGCCACAGACAAGGACAGCACGTCACCTAACAATCAGATCACATACAGCTTGGCTGACAACTACAACGCTCTTTTCGCTATCCATGAGGCTTCCGGTGCAATTCGGCTGCTGCGAGCCCTAGACCACGAATCTCAGTGCATCTTTAACCTCTCTGTAATGGCCACCGATGGTAACGGGCGATCGAGCCAACCGGCTTATGCAGTCATACGTGTGTCAGACATCAACGAACACGCTCCCATGTTTTCTGCCCCATCATTTAACAGGTCTGTGTCGGAAAATGCACGTTTGGGCTCATCAGTTCTAGCTGTGAACGCGCATGATCGTGATGGCCGCTGCAGCCTGCACATTGGCCAGCCAGCAAGTAACCACACTGTCTGGTACAGCCTTGTTAATGGATTTGGCTCTTTTACGATCAACAATAGAACTGGGCTTATTTCCACTACAGCCAGACTGGACAGAGAAGCAACAGCCAGTTATCTTCTGGTGGTGATGGCTTCAGATGGAGACAAGGTTGCCAATGCAACTGTCCAAATCCACGTCCTCGATGAGAATGACAACTGTCCTTCCCCTCTCGGTGCACCATTCAAGGCGAGCCTGAATGAAAACGCACTGGAGGCCAACCTGTTCGACATTAGTGCTCGAGACGCTGACACGGGCAAAAACGCCCTGCTGACATACAGTGTACTGCAGAACAACTCTTTCTCCTCTTATTTCGCTGCAAACTCAACAACTGGTCGTGTTTCTCTGGTCCGCGCACTTGACTATGAATCACTGAACAACAGTGATCGCACAGTTACTGTGTGGATACGCATCACCGACTCGGGCAGTGTCCCTTGTGTGGTGATTGTCCCAGTCTCTGTGTCCGTGATGAATTTGAACGACAATAGGCCAATGGTGCAGGGTTTCCCTTCCTCTTCACTCTTCATCCAGGGTCAAGCTCCTCTGCGTGTGGCACGGGCTGTGAATATCTCGGACGCTGATCACCTGAGCGCACTTAACGTGAGTGTTGAACTCACAGCAACTATTGACACTGGTTCATGCAGCCAGAACTTCGCAAAGCACTCCCAGTGTGGTGTGACCGGCATGGCTGATCTTTTCACTGTTGCGGGTCTGCCATTAGCCCCTGTGTCAAGCCAGCTACCCCAGACAGTCCCCTTGTCATCAACACCGCTTCGCTCTCAGTCTTTGTCAGTACTGACTGTATCAGTTTGGATTCAAGCTCTGCCACTGCGATCAGAGCCACTCTTGAGCTTTGTTAGCAATTCCACCGAGCTAGCAACCATCTTTGCTGCGGCATCCATCTTTGGCAAGTCTGTAGTTAGCCTCAAAACCCCGTCCGGTTCTTTCCTGATTGTGGATACCCTAGAGGACACAGCCCTGAGCAGTAGTCTGGTCCACCTCACGGTTGTTTTTGACAGTCTTGCTTGCCGACTGACAGTTTACTTGAATGGTGCTCAAAGAGGTATGCACACACTGCCGGGTGCATGCACTGAATTCCAAGATATCACGCATTTTGTTCTTGGCGGAGACTTCAGTACTTCCTTTTTTGGAACAATCCGGGCACTGAGCTTGCAGGCTGGGGCTCTCGAGCCTCACAGCGTGGCATGCCTCGGCCGATGTGGGCAGTTTATTCGTGTCGACAGCACTCTTTCCAGTAGCGGAGTGGTGATCACAAGAAACGATGTGCTCGCAACATCAATCCAGCTGTCATCACCGGATGAAGGCCAGCTGTCTGCAGTTCTGCGCACACTCGAATACATCAACCTGCACAACCCACCAGCTGTAGGAAATGCCAGCATCCGTGTGGGTGTGACAGATGGACAGCTGAGTAGTCAGGTCTTGCATAGTGTCAGTATCAACCACAGGAACAGCCATGCTGCTACTATTGATCTCAGAGGCCGCAGCTCTGTAAACTTCACAGAGAACGCCACCACATCTGTCCAATTGGTGGCGCATGATGCTGTCATCATTGACTCGGATGACCACCAAACTTCTTTCGACTCGGTCAGTGTTAAGCTCCTTAACCGTCTAGATGGAGCATCTGAGAGTCTTGCAATTGTCGGTGCAGTACCCAAAGATATAACTCCTATCATCTCTTCAGACGGTACGTTGGTAACCCTCAGTGGCCCTGCCAGTCATGGCAGCTTTAAGCGTGCTCTTCAGCGAGTATTCTACACCAATACTGCGCCTGAACCAAGCGACTTCCCTCGCTGGCTACAGATTGTTGTGCGTGACGGGGCACTGACCTCCGACCCGGTGAATGTGACAGTCTTCATCCTATTATTGAATGACAATCGTCCCAGTGTTGACTTGAACGGCGCAGACTCTGGTGTTGACTACAGCGCTACATACACAGAAGGAATGGCTGGTGTTACCCTTGCCAGGCGGGATGTGGTATTCACCGATGCTGATAGATCTGCAGGCATGCTTCAGTATGTCAATGTGTCGCTTCTCAATGCCCAGAGAGGAGATCGCCTGTGGAGCAACGTGTCAGCCAAGGGTGGTGTGCGGCTCATCAGCACATCAGCTAGTTATGTCATGCTGAGTGGTCCAGCTCGCTTTGAT
>JAOWAR010014473.1:0-21246 GCA_028571005.1 Clathrina lutea
CGTCAAAGAGGGAGGCAAACGACAAAGCAGGTATGCAAGAATCAACACCGCGAACAGATCCTGCTCGCTCGAATCGAAGCCCTGACGAGAGCCAGAAGTTCAGATGGCCAAGAGTACATAGGCTAAGGAAGGCCTCCTCTTTGGCAAGCTCTCCGAAAGATCGGTAAAGTACTCGTCTTGGCATCCATACCTAAATTTCAAGAAACAAGGGAAAGAAAGGTTAGACCGCGCCACTTGGGAATGAAAGCCGTGCAAACCACTTGACGTTCGCTTTCGGCGGCTGACTGCCGTACGTTGATGACCTCACTGCGCTGTATGCAGTGCTCAGCGTTACATCTACATGTAGTACTCGATCTCACGGCCAGAACATGCAGCTCAGGAGCTGGCCCGGTGCGTAGGTCTACGGTAGCAGCAACCTGAACCCAGCTCGAGTCACGCGAGCGCGAGCAGCCGCGAGCTGAGGTCCGACATAATCGCGTGACGCATAATGACATCATGCCAGTACTTTAGCGTCGGCGGCTATACTAGCTACGTCCGGCGGGAATTTCAAATGCTCTTTTCTCATTTTACTGTTGGAGGGAAAAGAATGCTATGAACTTTTCATATTGTAATGTGTACATTATCTTCTTCTTTCCCTCCACAGGACTTCATGCCAATGGGACAATGGTGTCTGCTGGTCACCGTTTGGTTGTCCTTTCACTGCTCTGACAAGTTTCTTTCTTTCCAATGGGCAGTTGGTGTTGCTTACCTTCTGAACCTGAACTCACTTGATGCCTTGATACAGCGTGGTCAGTCCACCGCCCTTTGACACTCTGGGCTTAGTCCCGGGAATGAGTTGTCAGTCAGTGGTTCTTGGAGCTCCTGCTTTGAGTTACATGTGATATTCTGGCCCTAGTCCCAGGAACGAGCTGCTACTTCTTCCAGTTCCATGAACTCCTCTTTTAGTTCTCTTCGGATGGACAATTGTCTCTCTCTCTCTCTCTCTCCTTCTCTCTCTCTCTCTCTCTCTCTGTTTAACTCTACCTCTCTCTTTAACTTTCTCTCTCACTCAGTCACACAATCACTCACTGACTTGAAAAAATCACAAGTACCAGGAAATGTCGCAAAAAAGAGCCTACAACACAAGCAGTGTCATATGTTGAACGGAAAAAGATTCAGTGTGTGTGTGCGTTATATACATAACATTTCGACTTTACTTTAAGCGCCCCTCGCCAACCGCGCTAGTGCAAGGTATCCAAACCTTCCGTGAACAGCGCTGCCTTGATCCACATTAAGCCACCCCGCTTGAACGGAAAAACGCAAAGTTTGTTCGGCAGGGTAGCGAACCCATCACAATCGAGTAAGGCAGACTCTACTCCATTTTGCTGCCAGGTGACTCGGAGAGGCCGAACCTCTGGAAAGTTGTAGCTGCTGCTGGACCGAATCCCGTACACCCCGAAAAGACAAATGGTGTGAAGGGTGACATTTCCACCTCGCGCAGTCGATGTAGGTCATGATTGCCTCCGCTATAGCTCACGATGGCGGTGTTAGACAGTGACCGTGGAGACAGCTTCATTTGAACAAACTTTAGCTTACTCACTCCCTCACCCCCTCGATCTCAAGCCCTAATTTCTCTCTCTCTTTCTGGCTCTCTCTCTCTCTCCCTTTCTCTTTCTCTCTCTCTCTCTCTCTCTCTCTCTCCCCCTCTCTCTCTCTCTCTCTCTCTCCCTCTCTCTCTCTCTCTCTCTCTCTCTCTCTCTATTTATCTATCTATCTATCTATCTGATACACACACACACACACACACACACACTCTCTCTCTCTCTCTCTCTCTCTCTGAAAATCACGCAAACAAGTCACGAGGTTGTAAAAGAGAGGCAAAACTTAGCCGTCATCTGCAAAATCAGAACAAAAGGAAACACAATACGAGCTCATCTTGTACAGACACGAAATCAGAAGGCCTATCACCTCTTTGTTTTTGGTAAGTGGGCTTACCATGCTTACGGCTGAAAGATAAAACTGCTTTATTCTGCCATTTCAACCTTTTCTAACTGGAACAATTGAATTTTGTGCCGGCGCCCCTTACATCCCCGAAGGAAGCTTTCCTTCGCTCCCATTAGCTGGCCCTTATCTTCTGAAGAGTCTTTTTGACGTCCGGACGTTCGTATCTCGACGATCATTGCTTCCCCGTTCAGCTTTCATGATTATTAACGCTCAGTGAGCCCTGAAAACCCAATTTAGTGGTCGGCAGGGGCGTCAGTTGAGTCTTCTCTGCTGTCTTAATTTTGTTTGCGTAGCCGCACATCTTCGGCTTTACAGGGATTCCCAGACAGGTCCGTTGAAACTCGTTCCACCGCTCCCTGCACTCGCCGAGATCCGGTCTGTCTTCTCTTACCGCGACGTCTCAGTCAAAGAAAACCCACCTGACCTACCTCGGACCTGAAGGTAAAGTAGAGCCTTTCGCTCCAACTGTAGCGGAATTTGGCCAGTCGACAGCAGCAGGACCAATGATTTCAATAAGTTCCAGAGCCCTTTTAGGACCTCCTCGTCAGCAACTGGCAACATGTCTTTGAACTGCCGACGACCTAACGCATTGCTCAATTGCAAAGTTGACAAATCGCTCGGGGACGGCGCGTGGTATTTGACAGCCTCCCTCGTGGCCCATCCCGGCTCCACAACGCCGAGGCCGGGCAGATCAACGCATGGGCATGGGCAATGCTCAAGTGTCTCGCCACGGGTGAATCACGTGGTTTATCTTATGACATCCACGAACTCTGATCATGCTGGAGTGCTTTGAAATTTGCAGACGTTAGCTGACGTTAGCATATTATCTTCGAGCAGCTTAGCTTGGGGAAAAATCTAATTTCGTGTCCCAGGGGAAGAAAGACGAGAAGCAGGGAGTGTAAGTTTACACGCTCCTTCCTTATCGATCTTTTACAACTGTGGGGAAGATTGGAAATCACACCTACAAAACTTCAGGTTGAAGATAGGACTGAAGACCAGTCAGACCAGTCATGCCATCAAGGCAAAATGACATAACAATGGACAGACCGTACCCGCCGCTAGAGATGGCACCGAATTTGAGCGGTTGAGCCTTCGTCCGTAATCGAGAATAGATCTGAACGCGAGAGCCCTCTTTCTTTTCGTTACTCGGTAAAATAGTTGTTTTGAGTTGCTACTTGGAGGGAACAAGTGGATTCTTCAGTTCTGCAGACTCGTCGAGTCTAGGTGAACAGCTAAAGGTTCGAGATGATAATGTTCCAAAGACCCGCGGATACAATTCCACCGTCGAAGGTCCCATGCGAGATAAAGCTGGTTGCCAGAAGTGGGCAGGATGTTTGATCGGGAAAAAAGCGGAGTTATTCTCACTGGCAGGGTTGGATCTAGAACTGACGTCAGAAAAGTTCAGCCGTCTTGGCAGACGTCAACACGACTGTACCCCAGGGTGGCCCGAACATCCAGGGAGAAGGCAGGGTTACGAGTCTTGAGGCGTTCAGCCCGAATACGTCGTCTGTGAAGGCCTTTATCGTAAGAGTCAAAACGTGTTCTGTATATAGTCCAGGCTATACAATGTGCAAAACTTCTTTGGTTTGAAGCCAATTTTTGGAGGGGAAGTGTAATTGTGATGAAGTAGCTTGTTCTTTGAGCTTCTGGTCTGTGGTATACTTGTCCCGGTCCTTGAACGTCAAGGATACCAGCGTGAGTGTCAATGGAGGCTCGGTTTGTTAATTTCTAACAGCGCATGCCAGTCGAAAATGGGCATTCGTGTTGCATTGCAACCCTCGCCTGTTTCGGTGACGGGAGTTTCCCGTCGTTGGCCCTCAGGACAAACTTACAATTACGGCGTTGTGGGATGACTTGCGAAGCTGTTGATCGTTTGTTATGAACTACTGCACCAGCTATAGGCTCGTGACGGCTTCACGGAAATTGCACATCAGCTGATCGTGAGAGCAATGATTATCTGATCGTAGCGTCCTTCCTGGACGAGCTAACGTACGTCACGGTAGTTGAAACTGAATTGGGGCTTGGTGGACGTCTGCGCAAGGCGACAGAGGATCATCTCTTTTCCGGCCGGAGGGGAACGTTCAAGGGACTAAGAAACTCGGGCCAGCCTCGGATGTGGCTACCGTAGTCTGTCATCATTTGGTGCGCATGAACGCGTACCAAATGGTTGCGAAGGCGGGCCGAAGAATTGTTCAGTCTTCTTTGAACAGCGGCAGGGACTGACAAAGGAAAAAGAACCCTTCATCGTCTTCAGACAGAGGAGAGTTCTCCAAAGAAGTTGTGTCAGAGCGCACCCTCCCGAGTTTCGCACCATTTGAATGCATCAGAACATCAGTCCAGTGGTTTTTTTTGTCTTTCTTCAAGCTTTGTTATGAGATTATACTGACTGGAAGTGTGAGAATTCAAATGCTCGCAGGGAATCAAAGACAGACATGACAGCAGTTCGAAGGACATGCCGCTGATCAGCGCTCAGTCTTCTTTGGCGGCGTCCTTGACGGGTGCGCTGTTTAGGGCAGCTGGCGAACGAACGATGTCGAAGCGGAAGAGTTCTGTGGAAAAGAGACCCAGTTTCCCGAGAGTTTAGTTCTCTGAATTGGGACCACTAGCTATGTACGTAGGTCGACGCACCGTGTCATTAAATCAGCCGTGGATAAAAAAGTTGCAGGTTATTCAGCTGCCACTCATGCAATCTCTCGACCTGACCAACCACGGTGGCGATCGTACGCACTCGGTGAGGAACGGGTCTATGAAGGGGAACGTCTTCTTGTTCCGTTCAGTCGAATCATCCCTTGGTCAGCGATGCGAGGTTCTTGCACAGCTGGAGGTAAGCGCGTGGTTCGACACTGCACATGCGGGCAATTCCTGTGCACTGAATATTCACAAGCACTAACTAGCGCGCTGTAGCTGTAGACGCATGGCTGGATAATCGTATTAGCAACGCGGGCAAGTGCACAAAAGAAGAAAACCTCAGGAGAGGTGATTTCTACAAAAAAAATATTTTCGAATTCTGCATCGCTGATCATGAGCGCTACCGGAAGATCAGTGACGAGTATGCATCATCCCTCAAGGCGCAAAGAATAGCACATCACTTTGCGTCTTTCCTTGCGTGCTTGGACCACAGGCGCTAATGATTTTTTTTTCATCCTTTCAAAGAGGCGTTCGCCCGTGTGGCGGCTGCGGCCTCTATGGTAGCCTCGCCTTTTTACGCAACATGATCAATAAGCCAAAAACACTTCGGGGCCTAGGTTGGCCTAGGTACAAGCGAACTGGAACCGTCACAAAGTGGACTGGCGGGCATTCAAGTTCGACTGTGGCCTGATATATACGGCAAACATGTGCTTTGGAGCCTGTGATCTGATTTCATCTTGCGAGTATGAAATCGAGGGCGGGCCTACTTCATGGTGTTACACAGCCTGAGAACAGTCGCAGGACTAACGGTTACTCCGTTGGGAATTGACAGGCGTTGTTCCCAGAAATCCCAGGGCACTAGCTCCACTGCTGCGAGGTACAACGCTATAGACACGGGCGGCGCACAACCCACATAAAGAAAAAGTAACAGAGCACTATTGCAAATTGCCAGAAATGAAGCCAGGCCTGCTTGAAGCTATCGCATCATTATTGGAGGTACATCTCATCTTCTCGATCCTCTACATTGCTCCTTCATTCAAGGATCCCTACCTTCCCGCGGTCGAGACAGAGACACACGTTTGAGTCTTACGGCTTTTCTAATCCTGCTACGTCCGATGCTGAGGTGAGCTTTTCGTTCTCAGTTTCGTCGAGTCAGGTCTAAAAGTGCGCCGTCGTGTTTGCATTCTGTTAGAATCGAATGTTAATCAAACCTTTTTCAATGTCGATGTCCCTTTCGTTCCGTGTCGTTGTCGACGATGCTCCAGCAGAGTAAAGATCGCTACTTTCCAGTCCAGAGAGGGTACCTCTGTTTGTTCCTTATCCAGAGATAACACGCCCTGGCACACAAGCAAGGAATCCCCTTTCTTAGCAGCCGCCGGATTGTTCGCTGGTATCTGTCAAACACTGTCTTCAGCGTTCCAAATTAACCTTGTCAGCTGGTGAGTTTTCTGCCGGTGGAACTCTCCACATGCTGCATCACTGCCGGAAAAGATGCTCAGAAGACGGTGTTGGGCCAACTTGGCACAGCAGAAGTAGATCTACGCCCGTTTGGGCGGATCCGCGCTGACACCGCCGGAGGACGGTCGCCGACTTGTGATAGCGAGGCCAAAGTAGTTGGATTCTTTGGTTTGGTAGCTTGCACCAGCCTGCAGCATCCACAGGTCTGTCTCGCGAGGCGGGAGTCTTGACCTTTGAGAAGTTTCTTCGAGTGGAGAGCAAAATAAGCAGTGCGACAGGTCTGGCGATCGATCTGCCTGGCACAAGCGCGTGACATGGCCTTCGCGTGTGGGCCAGTCTGTGGAGGCTGGCTCTGGTTGGCTCCTTATCTGTACAACGGGACTCCATCGGTGCCATGCACCCATTACAAGTATCCGATCTAAACTTCTGAAGTACCATTGAGCATACTCGAGTAAGCAACAATCTCTTGCCCGGAGGTATGGCAGTGTAGGCTGGTCCGGTGCGGGTGCGGCATGCTGCTGCGGTCTGCTAACCTTACCTCGCGGCCGACCTGTCAATAAATGCCGTCAGCGTTGGCAATGTAGCAGTCAATGCAGCAGATACTCTATAGTTTTTTTTTTTTTTCTGCAAGTCAGGCACCTCTGCAAAAATTAGTAAACTCAAAGAAATGGGGACCGGACGGAGAAAAAACACATTCGATGAAAACTTGCAAATGCTCATCCTTTTGTTAAGGATGACGTGTGGCATGCTCTTGCACGATCTTCAAGGTTCCAATAGTAGCGATGACGGTGCACGTAGTGGTTACTGGAAGACAACGCTCGCCCGCCGGATCTTCGCCACAGGCTTGACACCCTTTCCGTCCTACCCGGCAAGGAGGAAAACCTGAAATAGTTTTGTCTTTGAAGACAATGTCGAGCAAAAATCGCTCGCCAAGACGACGTGGAAATGGCCACACTGCCGACTTTGCTGGTACAGTACCGAGCAACCTTCTTTGCACAGCGTGTGGCATGGTTGTGCGGGATTGTGTTCAGAGCGTGTCATGCGGGCATCGATTTTGCCGTCTTTGCATAGAGCCAACATTGGAGAGGTAAAAAAATCGTGTTTGGTGTGTGTCTTGTCCAAGTGTAATCTTGGTTCATTCAAAGTCAAACTTGGAGCAATCGCTTCGCTGTCATGAGGCGGAAACGATTAGGTGCAGTTTTTTTTTTCCTTTTGTCTGTTTGCAGGGGAGTGAAAGTGGACTGCCCAGCCAATTCCTGCGGAGGGATTATAGAGAAAGTAAGTCGCTGACACTGCTTGGCAAAACGAAGCTCTGATGAAGACCCACTCTCGTCTGCTGGACGACTTCGAGTCCAGGTCCCGGTCGGGGTAGGAGGATTAATCAAAGTTTTTTTTCAATCAATTTATTTCCTCCGTGTGATCATGGTGATCACATCTCTTCTTCAACATGTTCAAAATTGACGTTCTGGCAAACGGTGCTGATTTTCAATAAGTGATAATAAGAAAAATGATCCAGTAGACGTAGATCACCTCTGTCGGCAGATGCCGACAGTTGATCTAGTTGAGGGACCTTGGGGTGCACTGAAATTGAGCGGTAACTTTTTTTTTTCTGCCAGGCTTTCGATGATAATTTCTGTCGACGGGAAGTACTAAATTTACCTGTCTGGTGCGAAAACCGATCCTCTGGATGCAACTGGAAGGGATGCCTCAGTAATGTCGAGGTAATCTCCACATAAAATGTCTGTATTATAATAAAGAATTATACGAAGGAAGATGATGAAATTCATGTCCGTACTCAGTGCGAAACTGAGATAGACATCCATGACCTAGAAGCTGCGCCATTTCTAATCATGAAGGCGCAATGGAAGTCAGGAAGTAAACATGGCTGTTAGATGAGTTGGTGCTGCAGGTTTAAGTTCTGATCTCAGAGGAAGAATATCGTTTCCTTTTCAAGCCAATTTGCCCTACTGTACTGTCAATATTCTCCTCAAAGTAATACAGAATTTTGGTTTATCTCGATAGAAGGAGATCTTCTCATGAAATCTGTCTTTGATTTATGTTGCAGAACCACCAAAAGACCTGTGCCATGACAACCCATCCCTGCCCACACCGGGATCGGGGCTGCACAGTGCTGCTGATCAAAGCAGACATCCTGCAGCACCTTGAAGTGGAGTGCATATTCAGAGATGTACAGTGTCCTCAGTGCGACATTACTCTTCCAATGAAAACATTACCAGTAAGCTTCTCATCCCATTTATTTGCCAAAAATTATCTAGTCTAACAGCCCAGCCTGTTAAGCAGTGGTTTGTCGTACAGTCTAAGGTTGAGTTCAACCGCCCTGTTTATCATGAATAATTCAAGGTAAGAAAAAGTGGAGTGGAGATTTGAATGGCCAATATACACACGTCATGTGTGTTACTTTGCATGAAGAATTCCTGGTAAACTGCCACCCATTGAACATTTTAAGACATGTGTTATGATACAGGTATTCAGGTCAGTCTATTTTAAATTTTTTTCACATCAAATACGAGAAATTGAACGAGCTTCAAGTTGTAAATGCGATCCTCAGTGACTGATTTGAGAACTACTCCCTTGATTTACCAGGAGCACATCATCACCACATGCAGAGAAGCTGTTGTTGAATGTCCAAGTGGCTGCGGTGCAAGATTTAAACGCAAAGAGGTAATGTGGGCCACCTCTTTCCTTAGGCTTAGATGGGATTCACATGAATTTTCCATGGTCTCACTTTACTTTGATGCTCTTTGGTTTGTTGTGCAACGATTTTAACTTCAACAGGAACATGTTTTGTCATAATTATTAGTGCTTGGTTGATAGTCAGAATCTCTCTGTTTTTTTGGCATTATTTTGATAGACGAGGCTCTCGAGGAGATTCCTCAATTTCACTTCATTCCATCTCCTTAGTTAAGTCCTTGTGCTATGAATGCCGCAGCTGTTTATCCAAATCGCAACTTTCTGAAATGTTAGTACATCACTTCACATGTCCACAAAGGTGGCTCTTTTAGCATTTGTCACCCGACAGTCATCTCCAAGGTGAAGGTCTCTCTTTGACTCTGTTATCATCTGTACCCATTGCTTAGGTCCAACAACATCTGACGAAAGACTGTTCTCACACTGACATGCCCTGTCAGTTTGCTGCAGCTGGATGCAACTTTAAAGTAAGTTGACTTGTAACATACAGCATGATGCAGCTGAACATGCTGCAATTATAAGGGTGACGAGGTGGGCAACGATTGGTCCAGAGTGAATTGGATCTTTTAACAATACGTTTGTGAATCCATTTTGATTTGTTCAAATTAAGCCTTCGATTGATCTCAATCAGGACTGAGCACACCACTGAGGTGTTTCTGAGATAATCCTACTATTTGTGAACTGGGATGTTTGTTTTTTTCCCGTCTCGTGCAGCAAAAACTAAAGAAGAAAATATGGGGCCACTGAAGACAGCCCAGTCCCTGCTCGTCAGCATTCAATAAATGAGGTCCTATCGGCCCGGAAAAGTGACATCCTCCTCGCCGTTGTCAATGTCAGTCAATACGTCCACCTCGGGCTCTTCCAGCTCAAATCTCTTGGCTGAAGAGTCAGAACTGGATGGAAGCTCAGATATTTCCAATTCAAATGTCAACCGATGAGAAGAGCATCTTCTGTCGATGCAAGAAAGGCTAGGTGGCATCCGAGGAGCAGAAAGAGATGACTGGAAGAAGTGAGTCGGCGGGCCTCGGAAAACGTCGACACGGAAGTTGAATCACAGAGCCTAGAGAGGTCAAAGGAAACTGCCCGGCCGTCCTGCCTCTGCTCACTCCTATTCTAAATGTATCCGTGCTGACAAACTACTCGACATTTCCAAAGTCGCCTGATTGACAAAGATGAATAAACCGAGCGGAATACTAAAGGGCTCTCAGCTTCACTGATCTTCAGGACATTTTCGCGACTTTTTTTTTCCAAAGAAAGACACACCAGCACTTTGCACGAGTCAAAGGAAAAAAATCTTTACCAGTTTTGGAGGGGGATGGTTAAGGATGGCCATCATCCAAAACCATGAAGGCAGTGGCCATGGAATCAATCTCTCCGCAAAAGGAATTAAACCTCGCACCAGTTGTCCCTGTGACAGTGTCCCTGTACAATAGTTGATGACCAATTCGCCAGAAACTGGTGTATCAGTCATTTTCTAAGGATTGATTGACAGAGGATGGAGCGCACTACGCACCGTCAAGCAGAGTCAGTGGCGTGATAAGCTTGTACATGTACTAGTAAATGTGCAGGAAGACTACGTGAACTAAGTCTCACGCTTCGTTGCTGCATTTTAGTTTATGCAAAGAGTACACAATGTTAGTGCACTAGGACACTGCTGACAGGCCTGCCACAAAGCTCCAAAACTATACAGGATCCTTGCGCCATGAAAAAAGCACAAAAGGCGAGGGCGGGTTCACGCTCGACAATGACTCGTAGTCGATGGCGCAAGCTAGAGCTAGAGTTATAGCGGGGAGAGTTTGAGCAAAAGGGAAACCGCCAGTTCAAAGTCATGTCCGGGGCGTCACTGAAGCTGTTTCGCATTCATACATGATCACAGTATCTCTGACGGATGGAGCGCAGTATCAAGCCTTTTGCGTGAATGTAACCCACTAGGCGCGCTGCATTGGAAGGGTGAGCATGGGAGATGTATCCTGTTGAAGAGGTCCTGCGAGGGAAACATGTTGTTGTAGTTCTGCCTACCGGATTCAGTGACATGCTTGTTTGTCAATTCATGCCTCTTGCATTTGACGACCTGAAGCCATCTCACTGAGGCTCGTGTGAAGTGGTCATCAACCCGCTCGTTGCGGATGGCAGAGGAGGACGGTGACGAGCTAGAGCTCTTGGCCTCAAAAGCATGAAGCTCTCAATGCTCGTCTACATCGCGGAAAGAAACAGTTGAGTAGCGTGCCTGTATGGAGATGGAGATGAAGACTGGCCGACCCCCAGATTGAGTCATGCAGCTATCAGCTTTTGTTTGCTTATTTGGCCTGAGCATGCCTCGGCGGATGATTCGGAACTTGAATGTTCACGCCGCACAATGTTTCTAAGTGTACGGGCAGTGCAGCTCGGGTCCTGGGCTTCGCCCACCTCAGAAAAATAGAAGACTACGTACACTGGAAAGGCGCTCGGGTAAACTGTAGACACAACGTGAAACCTCCAAGCCAGAGGCTCTCCTCCACTCAACCCTTCTAGCTTTACCTCAACTAAGATGCAATGCGTTCATTTTCTCGCTATAGTACATGTTCTTGACCAGTCTGGAGGTGCCGGCAATTTTCCAACAATTTTCTGACAGTCGGTGGTGCGAAGAAGTGGCGCTAGAATGGGACAGCGGGAAAGTACCTTGATGGGGAGTCCCCATTTGAGCCTACCAATCCAGTGGACGTCTGTTTTAACTTTTCCCCAGGCCCAAACGTTTTGCCCCCTGGCTCGTCACCACATCAACAAGCAGTTTGGCCGGGTTTGAGGCTACACTCACGAGCATGAGCCGTGATGAAACGAGCTGTGCCGCCCACACACATCAACATGCAACCGGTATGCGTATTGGAAAACGTGTGCTTCGCGTAGTATAAAAATGTAGTTGTGCTTGGCCACTGAAAGCGCTGACTGAGTTTTAGCTTGTATGTGCATCTGACCTGGTCACCAAGTGTTTGAGTTCAACATGAGCGACCATGACATGGACAAATGTCCCACAAGAAGAAAAGGGTTCCCAATTCAGTGAATGGAAAAATGCTGCCTAAGCTTATTGCTGGAAGTATACGAACAAGAAGCTTTATGTGCTGTGACTGGGACAAGAAGTACTTGCAAGGATTTCAAGGAGGGCATCGTTGGGAGGCATGGCTCGACGGTGTCAAGATCATTCAAGCTGGAAGGTGTACTGGACCATGAGAGAAGCAAGCCTCATGCAGAATCCACGACTGCTAAGCGCCTTGTTAGCGATGTTTGTTGAGCGGGAGGTCTGAGAGGTGTGTTTGCTTGCCACGTTGAACACTGTGAGGACCGCTGCACACATTTATTGCTCCACTGACCCGCAACAAGAGCAACAGCTGCTGTTGCAACGAATGCAATGCTCTCCTGGTGCAAGCAGTCCCAGCCCATGTGCAATTGTGCAATTCTGTAACTACCTCTGTGTTTCTCTCCCTTGTCTAGCGGTGTATAGGCAACTGTCACCATCATGCAAATTAATCCAGTCATAATTGTTTGAAAAACTTAAAATAGTAAAACACGTCAGTGTGTAGTTGAATAATTTGGGACGGTTGGGAAAAATTGCCGTCCAAAAGTAGATGGCCACACGAAATTCCTGCGGGAGACACTAGTCTCCAGTCATAAAACCTGCCGGTTTTCCGAGTCCCTCTTAGTAATTCATCAGTAACTTTTTCTAAGATTTTATTTCTGAAGTGACCCTGAAGCTTGGAGTGGTTTGCCTAAGGATGTATGTTGTATCCCCAAAAAGTGCTTCTGCACAATGTTGTGCCTAATTGCTGTACTCTTCAGGCACGAAGAGGGGACATGGAGGCCCATGTAAGGTCCTTGCAAAGCTACCACTTGACAGTACTGGAGGATAAGATGGAGGAGCTGGAGAAGGACGTGGAGAGCAAAAGCAAGGAGGGTAACATTGTTCGAAATAGGCTGAGGTCGCTGGAAAATAGGCTGAGGTCGCTAGACATCAGCCGAAATCACATGCTGGCCAAAGCAGCAAGGCAAGAAAAAGCACTCAGGAGGCTTGAAGAGATGGATCGTCGACTCAGAGCTATGGAACGCCGGGTCAACGAAGTCACAATGGCACAGCCTGCGACTGGTGGTGGTGGTGGTAGTGGTGGTGGTGGAAGTGACCTCCTGCTGTCGCTAGAGAGGACGGCTAGGGAGGTTCTCAGTAGGCTATCTCGTGTCGAAGCTCAGATGTCTAGCATAGCAGAGCGTGAATCGACTGTCCAGGCATCCAACGACCACAAGGTATACTAAATTCTAAGGAAATCATCTCTTCTCGTTGTTCAAGGAACCAGTTTGTTCACTCCTAAATGTGTTTGACCTTTCCGTAATCAAAATCGATGGGACTGTGATGTCATGAGTTTGCCCCCAGATGAGTTTCATTTCGGGTGATGCCAATTTTCGTAGGAATTAAGGCAAGAGCCTGGCACAAACTATGAAAGAGGCTGAAAACTTTTCTAGACAGCATGCAGGCAAAAGTTGCCTTTCACTTAGTTGACGACCTGACTTGCTATCTTTGTTAAGCTGCAAATTACTTTTATCTTAAGCTCAAATCTGCTTTGCTTACAGGTTGCAAGCTTTGACACACTCATCGGCCGAGCGGACGCCATCATGGCTGAGTTTGATCTTCGTCTTTTCTCCCTTGAAACAACAAGCCACAATGGAGTACTCGTCTGGAAAATTCCAAACTTCAGCAAGCACACTGCAGACGCACGTGCAGGGAGGAAGCCTTCACTGTACAGCCCGCCCTTCTACACCAGTCGCCATGGCTACAAGATGTGCGCCCGGGCCTACCCCAATGGTGATGGAGTTGGTAGGAACAGCCATCTAAGTGTGTTCTTCGTTATAATGAGGGGAGATTTTGACGGTCTCCAGACGTGGCCCTTTGGAAAGAAGGTGACGCTTTGTCTGCTTGACCAGTCATCGACAAGGCGCCACATCTCCGAGACGTTCCAGCCCGACCCTTCGTCGTCATCATTTCAACGCCCGAGCTCAGAGATGAACATAGCATCAGGGTGTCCAAGGTTTGTCTCATTGGATCTCCTTCGTTCACATGACGGTTACACGAAGGAGAACACTTTGTATATTCGCGTTGCTGTCGACATTACCAACTTAGCCAATTATTGAAAATGGACAGCGGGTCCATAGTGTAGGATTACCTGTTAATTATTTAATTTGACCTTTGTATTTTGCCCTCAAAACAGTAAGTGCCATTTAAGTGCCCATGTTCCTGAACAACCCGTCGTCATCCTCCTTTCTTCGCACAAACTCAGAGATGAACATTGCATCAGGCTGTCCAAGATTCAGTCTCCTTACATGCTCGTATGACAGCTACATGAAAGAAAACGTTTAGTATATTCGCACTGCTGTGGACATAAGCAACTGAGCCATATATTGAAAACGAACGCTTCTAATTTAGCTGACTATTGAAGATAGACAGCGGGTCAGCCCGTTTTTCTACACCAGCCATCATGGCTACAAAATGTGCACCATTGCCTTCCCGAACGGTGACGGAGTTGGTAGGAACAGTCACCTGAGTGTCTTCTTCGTCATCATGAGAGGAGAATTTGACAGTCTCCAGCCAGATGTGGCTCTTTCCACAGAAGGTGACGCTCGCTCTACTTGACCAGTCGTCAGCAAAGCGGCACATCTCAGACACATTCCTGCCTGACCTGTCGTACTCTTCCTTTCAACGCCTGAACTCAGAGATGAACATTGTATTTGGATGTCCAAGGGTTTGTCTCCTTGGATGTTCTTCGCTTGTACCATTGCTTTTTAAAGAAAACATTTTGTATGTTCGCATTGCTGTGGATACTAGCAACTTAGCCAACTATTGAAAATGGACACTACTAAGCCAACTATTGAAGATGGATGGCAGGTCAGCCTGCCCTTCTACACTAGTTTTCATGGCTACAAAATGTGCACCAAAGCCTACCCGAATGGTTATGAAGTTGGTAGGAACAGCCACCTCAGCGTGTTCTTCGTCATCGTGAGAGGAGTGGTGATGTGGCCATTTCAACAGGTGACACTTGCTCTGCTTGACCAGTCGTCAGCAAAGCGCCATATCTCGGACACATTCCTGCCCAACCCCGGCCCAATCCCTCGTCTTCATCCTTTCAATGCCCGAACTCAGAGATGAACATTGCATCAGGCTGTCCAAGATTTGTCTCCCTGGATGCTCTTCGCTTGTACCACAGTGTTAATTTAGCTGACTGTGGAAGATAGACAGCGGGTCGATGGTGTGCGATACCTGATGGTGTTTTTTTTTTAATTTTAACTTGTACGTTTATGTTAGTAGAGTACTGTTAAAGTTGTACAACATTTGTACATCTTGCACAATCATATGGCAGCCTACACACTCTCACACACACACACACACACACACACACACACACACACACACACAAACACACACATGCACACACGTTTTCAGTGGGTGGCACTACTGATGATGGTCAAACAATGTAGCAAGTTCAGGCTGCCGTGAAGGCTGTCATCGTCATCATCATGAGTATGAGAAGAGAAATAAATGATAGGGGAAGGGTTGCTTCAGAAATGTATGGGGCAAGAAGGGGGGTGGGGGGGGGGGGGGGCGTCTAAAAGCACTGCACCTGAGATTTTGAAAGCCAGAATTGCCTGAGAAGGTTAAGGTTAAGCAGTTATTGAATACTTGTCTTTCTTTCCTCTAGTTTGGTTTCCTCTACTTTGGCTCAGGACTAATTTACTTCCTGTATCTTTGCCTTATCTCTGGCTGATAATAACCAATCAAAGCCGAGCAGTAGACGTGCGCTAAATTCCTGTGCCCGTTCAAACTCATACTACCCTACCCTAGCCCTGGCCATAGCAAGAAACATTCATGAAAATATGTACACTGTTCATATGATGGGACATCAATGAATCAAGTTTGATTTCTCCTCAACAAATTTTCGAAACCGGGCCTGATGCTTCCAGTGCAGACGCGCCCGGCCACGCGCTGTTGAGGAATCAAACTCAATTCATCGAAGTCACATGACATGAACAGTGTACAGATTTTCATGAATATCTAAAAGTTTCTATTTTTGGCCAAGGTAGTATTTTTCACGCATAACGACAGTGGGAAGGCTCAAACTTCTTCGCCACCGGGGATATTCCGCGGAAGTCTACAGATACAAACCAAGAAAGCACGAAAGAGGCCTTGCCGAAAAATGCCTCTTCGAAATGCCGTTGTCAGGGCTTTGGATGAACTTCGCAGCATCTGCAGGCTCGACAGGCCTGAAATTTTCTCTGTGAGGTCCACCTACTAAGTGACAAAAAGGTGCTCCACTTTTTAAATTTCATTCTCATTATCTAACCATGGTCGGGTTACCCCTCCAAACTTGTCTTCGATGTTTCTAAAGTTTGAGGAGGATTTTGAAAAATCCCAGACGTTCTATGTTGTCCCTTAGTAACAGGAACTCCCAGAGATTTCAGGCTAGTCAGGCAGATGGCTGAAAAGATGAATCCTAATTTCCGTCATGTGCATGCCGAGTATGGTGGTGTGACGTCATATCTTAAATTTAGTTTCGAGAATTTTCTTCTAATCCTTTGAATATAAGCTCCCAGAGAATACATACTTTATTGGGTGGATAAAAGGAACTTCTGGATGAAAATTTGGACATAGCCGGTAGTAGCAACATCCAATATGGACCATCCCGGACCACCTTAAAGCCATCCCTTTTCCCTTTATGCGTACACATACTTGGATACATCTTGATTGTACAAAACTCACCAGAGTCCTCTCAAACTGCACATCATTGAAAAAAAATTATTTTAATTCTGCCTCTGCACATAAGAGGAATTTAATGGCAGTATGGTCTACGTTGACATGAAACCTTTGCACATGTTGTCGTCTTAGACAGATCTAAAACCAGACTTTTACTGATTTTCACTTCAACAGTTCACATTTCAGCTTTTTCCATAAAGCCCATCGCTTCACCTTCTCCAATGGGCACAAATTGCTCAAGCCTGCATAGCGCTATGTATGTACCAGGATATGTTCCTATGAATCGCTCCGTGAGCCTTTTCTCCTTTCGGCCAGTAAAAGAAGGAATTAAAGCAAGCCTCAGCGTCACAAATACCGGTAACCTCCGTTCGAAGGCCTAGTCTGGACATTACGGGTAGTCACTAGTCACTGAGTACAAAAACGGAGCTTGGCAAATGTGAATTCGCCAAATGTGGTCAACAGTAAAACCGTCGTTGGAAGCTAAATTAAAAACAGGACCACCTTACGGAGGTGTTTTCCCCAAATATTTTCAAAGTACACTCCAGTTAGGAAACTTTGAGGTGTTGATTACGACTGTGGAGATTCAGGGAAAGGACTCGGGATGCTGACATCGACATGTTCATCGCCAATCTAGTCGCGGCCGGCTTCTCTGTAGTTTAGTACCTGTCGACGTCACGTGACTTTACCTTGTATTTTTGTGTTAGGATCTATGGACTGAGGCATGGGCCGGGCGGGCCCGGGTGCGGGATGAGTGCAGTTGTCGTGATGACAAACCCGAAATGACGCGAACGTTCTGACGTCTTGGTTGAAGATTATGTTGTTGCTTTGGCGCATGCACCGCGGCGCCACCCACCCAGAACCTGGCCAACGTTGTCGCCTGTGGGCATGGAGACGTGCGTCTGTGACTACAACAAGCCAGCTGTAAACAAGTTCTCGCTATGACTCATTGCGTCTTTTTGAACGTTTCTTTCCTCAGAAAGGGAATTTCCGTGTCCCTCCAGAACCAACCCGAACCTTTAGCGATGATACCGCTCACACAGCGGGAGATCAAATTCCTTGATGAAACTCATCATGGTCGGGCCGGGCCAGCTGCGCGTGAAGATCAGCTTTCGTGAGGCGACGAAGACTCGGTAATATTAGTCTACACTTTGTGGCCGTTTTGGCGCCGTTGTCATGTAGGCAACACGATCGCTGGCATGGGACTCCTGTTCGGAAGTAAACATGCGACATAGTCTCAACGTGAGGTCAAGCTGTGAATTGGGTTTGGGGTTGCGGGGATTAACCATTTCGACTTGTCCTTCCAGTGGCGTAAAACAATGAAAACACTAGGTCGGAAATTCTATTCTCCAACATGGAGAACATCCGAGAGAGCGGCTTGATATTCTTTGCATATGAATTTGACATTCATTTCCCTCAGCGACCTACTGTTTGCTTCCGCAATTCTGATTTGTGCTAACATTCCCGATTCCTTGCTTGCTACCGCTACCTAGACTAGTCTGAAATGTTCGCCTGCACAAGGATAACCGCTACCGACGGCAGCGCACAGGTTCCCGCTCATAACACGTCGACTGGGACACGCGTACAGCAGCTGTCCAAGCAGCTGTCCAAGCAGCTGCAGCACCGCTCGGCTCGTGGATGCAGCCGAGCTGGTTGGCCTACTGCCAAATGTCGCGATGGGTGAATCGCTGTGCTTGACCCAGCCAAACGAAAAACACCCCCGACACATCAGCTAAACACATACCTTAAATCTTCAAGGCCCTGTGCATTTTCAGGTAGGGAGTACGCTTGTGCAGTGGAGAAATCCTCGGGCTTTAAACAGGGTGGTCTAAACGACAGTTCGAGAAAAGCTCCAATAGCTACAGCTCACAATTATCAAATTTACATGCCGAGTCGTCGACAGGCTGGTTGAAATTTCTACGCCAGGAACGTGAAGGCTGCCGCTCCGTAAGGGTCGATAAAGTTTAAACTGAAACTCTGCTACACGGACATCGACTTGATCACGGGGTAAGTTCCGGTTAAAGCAGACAATGGTTGGCATATCAACAGAAATTATGAATCAGAGTTGACACATGCATGCAGATATCCTCTAACCTGAGATAAATTCGGCTCGTGTTTTGATTCTTCTAAACCGGGAAGTTGGAGGAGTTGGGTCATCGACAGCCTTACCCGCTCTTTTGGAGAGTCAATTGGATTGATCTCTCTTTTCTCTCTCTCTCTCTCTCTCTCTCTCTCTCTCTCTCCCTCTCTCTCCCTCTGTCCTCTTCGGACTTTCCTAACCTGCTCACATATCGCTGGCGCTCAAAACATCCTTTTGAAGGTAGCCTCGTGAAAGATTCGCAAGACAGTAGCGAGAAGTGCACACCGCGATGATTCAGGAGTGTATAGTCAGATTGCATTCATGTGAAGGTTGGGGTGCTGGACTCCGTTCACACCACGACAGTCGATCGACGTCGCAGAGGTGGAAATTTTAAAGCTGATTAAAATGAAAAACTGTCGAACCCCCTTGTCAACTTGTTGTGATTGTTGCGGCGCAATGCTTAAACGCCGGGGGTCTTGCCAAAGCTGTTAAACCGAAATTTCGAGTGCGCACACTGATGATCGCCTGTTAGGATGCACAATCTGTCCGTTGGGCCGGACCTGCAGCCGCGATTGCGCCCTTGCCTGACTGAGTCGGCGCCACGTACACGGTACATGTACGTCAGTATGAAATCATTACTACTATAAAAAGTCAGTTCTTGCTTGCCCGCTCCCAGTTTGGCACGCTCGGGGAAGCCCCCTTGCGGTTGCCGGTGCGGGCTTACCGTCTAGAGTGGCGTAAATCCAGGTAGATCCACTGTACATGTAGACTGAGTGTAGTAGGTACCATTTCTGCCAGGGAAAAGTCCGTACCCGGGGCTGCGCCCCCAGCCGCGCGATGCCCGGCCTAAAATGGCGTCCCCCGTACATGTGTGTGTCATGATCTCTATTTTAAAACTCAATTCTGGCTTCAAAATGGCGAGAATGCGGTGTGTTCAATCGAGTCAACAGGATGCAGGTGCTTGCTTGCCCGCTCCCAGTGCCAAAGCGGTGTCGCCACTATGTTACTTTCATTCAGGTAGGGAGTGCGAAAGCGTTTTGCGGGCTCTTTTGATCAAACCAGAAGCCAAACCATTTTCCCCGTCGGCGACGGGCTTACTGTCTAGCTCCCGAGAAATTGCGAATATACAGGGTGGAAGTTGTGGAGACACTCTTGCGAGGCGATAGTCTTGTCAAAAGCAGCTATTTTGCGCCCTCTTCTTGAGAAGTACGGGTTTCGACTGACAAGTGGCCGTCATTTGGCAAATCCTGTACTTTTATCTTGGAAAAGGAAGTTGACACCATTAAAGAGAAGATTTTCAATAACGGGCCAGATTCACACATTCATTTTCTGCCGGTGATCTTTGACGGAAGCCAAGTACACGTCTGACAGAAGCTCAGATTGCAATCATTCCCGTTTTATAGACAACAACTGGTCCATCCAGCAGCGGCTGGTTCGAATTGATGTGGTTCCCAAGAATGTGACAGGTGCTGCTTTAGTACAAGTACTCAATGATCGAGTGTTTGTCTGTCGACTTTGAAATCAGAGGAGACCGACTGCTATCTCAGTGCAATTATTAATGCGAGACGGCGCGTCAGTCAATGGAGGCGCAATGGAGCGGCTGAGGGGTTTTCCCCCATTTGCTTGATGTTGTCTGTTTTTCGCATACAATGGACAATGTCGGAAAGCGATTTCAGACGCCGACTCTGGATGCATTCGGCGAATACCGGGTGCGACTCAAGAGCGTAAGCACTGTAGCGAAGCTACCGTTGGAAGAAGCTTACAGGTCGGCCGCAGAGGACATTCGGTGAAGCGCGCTGGTGGAGTAGGTAGGAAATTTACAACCAGCTGCTTTTGCAGCTTGAAGATATTTCCACCTTCTTGGAAAGCTACCAGGTTCTCGCTCCAAAGCTTTGCGTGTTATTACGGATGACGAAAGCAGCACAATGTGCTTAGCATTGAGCTCGCTGTCATGATTGATATTGGAAAGCATTTCGTGACAACCACATATGATCTCGAAGGCGGTGGTGCCTTGGCCCTTTCCTGTTATAAGCACTTGCAGCAGGTGGTGTATGCCTGCACAACTCAGCCATTGCATATGCCAAATGTCAGGGCTGTTGTTACTGACGTTGTGCAGAAATCATCAGATGACAGCGCTGAGCAGCTTTTCCAGAGGGGAAAGGAATGTGCGGGACCCACCATCAACTGGTTCTTGCACAAGTTTAAAACGTTGGTCTTGAAAAACCCGTGAGAGCATTCAAAGCTGCAAGGTTGATGGATCCTGTTTCCATCCAACAAATCAACCCCGCCTTGGCTCAGCTTGAGCAGCCCGTTTCTTGATCACCCAGAAATCATGGAAAATCTTTTGGAAGCGTTGCCTGGCTACCGTGCAGCAAGAGATTGTTGTCAAGTGCCATCGGAAGATATCAAGGAAGTGTCTGTGGCCAAGCTTCAGTTTTGGAGAAGACATGTTAAAGCCTTGCCGCACTGGGCCAATGCTGTAAAGAAAATGATTCTGGTGCAACCCTCATCAGCAGCCCCAGAACGTGTGTTCTCGATGGTGAAGGCTTTAATTTCATTCAAATTCTTGACTGCCTTGCTGATAAAAACGGTTTGAATTCTTGTTTATGCAGTCTGCTAAATGTGT
>JAOWAR010014474.1:0-13846 GCA_028571005.1 Clathrina lutea
CGATTCACAGCCATTCTGAAGGCGCCAAAAGTCGATTTGCAATGAGAAAGACGCTCTACTTTCTTAGCTGCAGTGGCACCCAAGTGCCTAGGTAGCTGCTCCTTCCAGGCAGGCCTTCACCTTCCATGAATCAGGTCAGCGTACCACCCGCAATCGCCTTCTTTCTCAGATGTCGGAAATAGGCTGCCAAGCCTCCGCTTACTACTTGTGTTCGCGATCGCCGAGCAGCTGCGACGCTCCAACGTTCTGCAATCGCAGGATTGTCCCCAGTCAAGAAAACGTGCATGTACGCACACGATCGAGCGGCAGGTAGTCTACGCGTACATGTAGACCTACATTCTATGCGTGTGAATGTATCATTGACATTGGATACTGTATGCCATGTATGCTGCACCATGCTCCCCTGATGACGTCATGGCGATCGAGATCGGCCGGCCGCAGCTGGCCGGAGCCAGAGATTAATGCACCAGAGATGCCAGCTTGTGTGCGATCTTGGCGCCAAAAAAAAAAAAAAGACGGAAGAGTGATGAAGGCAGCTCGAATATCTTGGTGGTTGGCCTATCGAAGAGAAACATGAGCCAAAGACAGTTGCTGGTGTTTGCCATGTATCCCGCCGGAGCCTTTTGTTGCTTCTAAACCTTGCTATTCGGTCTGTTTGATCTCGAGCTCACTAAGAGGACACAGAGGAAGAGCTGTTCTCATTTAGGATGAATGAGCAAAAGCAGAATATCTTCCGCCAAAAGCAGGAGATGATGAGCTAGATATTTTTTCCTAGTGCCATTGCTAGAACCTCTCACTGACCAGCAGGGAAAAAAGATTTTCGGCGGCATTATGGCCAAGTTGCTCCTGCCTTCTTCAAATTGAAAGACAAAAAATAATAAGAAATACCTTTATTTTGTTTTTCAGCCTGAAGAAGGCCAGGGTAATCTGGCCGAAACGTCACTCAAAATCATCTTTGCCTGCTGGTTCACTGAAAGGTTCTAGCAGGAGATGATGCTTTTGAGATTCAGGAAGGGCGACTGTCTTTGGGGCGAATGTTGCAATCGGAGGCCTGGGAATGAAGCCACCAGCGGTTTGAACAGTGTGTGTTGCGGACCCCACCCCCTCTGCCAGTGGAGAGACAGGTTTACAAAGGCCTTGCCAATGCTCTTAGGATGTTTGCGGAGATGTTTCTCTCGCACGTTTGCACACCGGTGTTCGGAGCTTGTGACAGAAAGAAGAAAGCAGACACCATCTTTGCGGTGTTAGAACGGGTTGAACAGCCAAGCGCAACATCGATCGGGCCAAACCTTGCCAGCATGTCTGAATGTAGTGGGCACTAACGTGTACTTGGTGCTGATCTTTTTGCCGTCGGGGACCGACGTCCTGGGGCCAAATTTAAGGGGCGTCCCCCCTCAATCTATTTTTGAAATTTAAAAAGTGGGAATTTTTGCTTTTAATCTTCATCTTCATCTAAATGTGCAGCAAGTTTAGGTCATTGAAACGGAGGTGAGGCCCAGTAACGCTTTGTGAAAATGAAACAACTGCATGGATTTGGTGACACCTTTCTCCTTCACTTTGAGCTCTTGACCGTTGTGCGCGCGATTCGTACCTTGTTGAACCAAGCTCTTTGCCTGGGCATTTACAGTGTCAGCATAGAAGATAGTTGGAAACAATGGAGTGAACTAGACAAAAGCACCAAGAAGTTGGGTATCGTTATGCGCGAAAAGAGAAGACGCCTTTCTTCTGTTAAGTTAACCACCCCAAGGGAGGAAGAAAGAAGACAAAATCATTCTGGTAGAGCGTGGTCTTTTGTCTAGTCTACTGCGAGAAAAATCAAAAGAAATACAGCAAAAAGTGTGCCGTGAGGATGGGAGCATGATAACTACGCCGCTGTTTGGTGAGGATTGTCCTTGTGACACGTACTTTGAAGTTTGAAAACGGATTTGACAAAAGAAATCCAGAAAGGGTTCCCGTAGAAGGGGAGATTGCTGAATGTGGTTCTATCCCTTAACCTTCTGGCCGATCAAAAGCAAAATCGACGCACACATTGCACAACACGATATGCACACTATTGTTTCCCCTGCAATACGGCCACCATAAGTTATCAAATATTGCCTCAATCGGCTGACAGTCCAACTCCCTTCCAGGACCTCCTCAGACTCAATGGTCGTCATTCTCAAAACGTGTTCCTCTCAACCGTTGTCAGCCATTTCACCATTGGTGCACACCGAACGATCAAGCGATGCCCCCTACCTCGTACCCAGGCCATAGTTCGAAAAGGGTTTATTGTCATCATACACTTTTTGGCAGGGCCCGCTGTCAGCCAAATGACAAGCAAGGGAAGACTGATAGGATTTCACCTGCACCGGTCGGACTGAAGTGGCCGATATGATGTATCAGTTTCCCTATGTACCAGTCTTCCTCACCTCAGACATCGGTGAATGAAGTTCTCAGCTTTTTGGCCATATTCCCTGCCACAAAAAAACAGGGGTATTGGTAATCGCAGGCCTTTGTGGAGCCACACAACAGAAAACGTTCTTTTCATTGAACAAGCCCTCAGCAAACAGAGTTCGGTCCCGCAGGACATTCCATTGCTTGCGGGTACTCAATGCCTTATACGTTCACCACCTGCACCGGTCCCTCCGACAATGTGGCAGAAGACCGATGTGAAACTCTTGCCTATTGGGGCACTCGGTGGACGCAGCCACAGCACCAAGGCACCCTGATAGCTTGATCAAGACGGACTTTTCAAACTGTGTGCATAGACTGCAGGCCGACTCTATGTTCAGGCGTTAACAAACACACACACTACAGCCATTGCCAGGCAACGTGAGTTGAATTTGTTGTTATGGCAAGAGTCAAACCACAACACCGTGGCAGTGCACTTCAAGTGATTTGTCCGCGATCGCACGATTCAAGGTGAGTGAGGGCGGGTTTGCGTGAATTGCTGCAACACCGTGGCAGCCATCTGGCTGGCTAGTTCTTTTCTGAGATACCTCCATTTTTCGGAACACCTTTGTCTCGGTTGGAAAAGTGGAACGCGATATGAAAGTTGGAGCATTTCCGAAAAAATTGGAACAAGTGGCAATCCTGGGGGTCCACTACTATAAAACTTTGTGCTGAGAAAATGTGGAGAGCCTAACTAAGAGGGAAAGTCCCTCGCAAACTCTCCCATCCTGGAAGCTGGTAAAGTACATGCCCACAGCATAGTATATTTGTGCAATTGACCATCTTCTTTGAACAGAAGTGAAGCTCGACCAAGTCTCTGACCCTACCAAAATCCAACATCATCAATACATCATGCACTTGTCCTTTCACCAACTGGTGCCAGCTTTCTGGCTGGTGAATGAATTTTGGCAGCTCAAAAATTCCTTAGCGACAAAAATTTCCTCCGAGTCAAAAACGCTTGTTAGGAATAAAAATTCTTTAGCAAGAAGAAAAAGTCCGTAGCGATAGGTTGCCAGGGATGAATTGGTGCTGGCATGGTTTCCTTTTACCCCATAATAAAGAAGCTCCTTTTTTGGACTTGTCCAACAAGCGGGAGAGCAGCGAAAAAAGAGGGCAAGTATCATCAACCCCAATCAGAAAGCTGGCGACTGTTGGCCGAAGGATTTGCACGGGAACTTGTCCAACAGTGCGTCACACTAGACCGTGAAAAGTTTACAACGCCTAGATTGTACTTTTTGCAAACACCCCTCAATCCCCTCACAGCTCTTATTCAGTGGGGTACATCATCAAACCCCTTCTCCTGGAGGAGCAGCGGGCTGAGCACACCGTGAGCAATTTGAAGGAACTTTTCAATTCTTGAGATCATTCTCAGCACGCAAATTATGCTTGAAACCTTCTTGTGATGGTTTGATGCGATCCAACACACAGACTTGAAGGGCCGTGCGAACATGGAGTTCTTTTTTTTTTCTTTTGAATTACTGCTTAAAGAAAGGACGAAGAGAGTTTTGGAAGGACATTTCGCCCTCCAGGGCTTCTTCAGCTGCATGCAGTATTTCACAGAACCGAGAGCTGACTAAAGTGGATGAAACACTTCCTTCTCTGCAGTTCCAACCAAACAGACTTACGGCGTTTGACACGATGATGGGGTTCTGTGCTATCATCGGATGTGTCCAGCAATCGACGCGACTCCACTGAGCAAAAAAGTAAGAAAACAGAAGAAGCTTGAGTTGATTCAAGAGGCGACTTCATGCTCGAGTCAGGTGAGAGAACTAAAGGGAGATATGGAGTTAGAGATTGCTTGCTGAAATGGCAAAAGCTTCAGCCAAATTTCTAATCCAATTTCTGGTGTAAGGTCTTACACGTGTTAATAAGAGTTTATTTATGCTGGTGCCGTTTCAATACGCATTCATGAGGAAAATAAATTAAAGCCTTTTCTGAGGTCTTTTCTCATTCTTGGCATTGTACGAGTTTGAATGATTCCTGACACTGACATAAAACTAGATGAGTCGCTGTGCATGTATTTGACCGAAGCTTCTCCAAATTCGAGATTAGGCCAGGCAGAGACTGAGAATATGCAGATTCAGAGAGACTTAGAAGAAAGTTCAATTGGAAGCTGAAAACAAGGGCCCCTACATCAGCCATTTCCCTGTTATTGCATTGCTTAGGCAGTGCAATGACAAAAATTGAAATGTCGAGTCCTTTTCAAGGTTTTGAAGGTGCGTGCACAATCTGTTATCTCAGATTAAAAAAAAAAAAAACAGGAGGAAGAATAGATTTATCCTCACCAGTAGTGTTTGTGGCATTCCCTTCCGGACCTCTTTTAGCGACACCTGGCAGGGCACTTTGAAAACCTTTGCGAATTTTCCGGTGAAAAAGCTTTGACTGAGTTTCCTCAATGGGCATAGTGAGCTTGTTGTCAGGCAAGGAACGCTTTCTGCGGAACCAGCCAGAAATTGCATCAATACCGCTGCTTATTCCGTCTGAGATTTTGTTCATTCCCTTTTGAAAGCCCTCAGTTTGAAGGACGTTGCCTACGAGTCCCATTTTGAGTGCTGCAAGGGGACCTCCAAACATCAACCCACCCATCATCATCTGATTCGCCATATCATTGCCACCGCCACCGCCACCCATACCACCACCATCCATGTATCCCATACCACCACCAACTCCACCCAAGCTGCCACCTCCGCTGTAGCCGCCACCTCCGCTGTAGCCGCCACCTCCACTGTGGCCACCACCTCCACTATGGTCACCAGAAAAGATATGGATAATTCCGGACTCGCTAACTGGACGTCCCTTTCGATATATCTTGACTGTGACTGGCTTTCCCTTCTTTCCACCTCCTCCAGATGCATCATCCTCATAGTAATAGTCCTCATCGCCAATGTCAGAGGTGCTTTCTTTGTTCATGGCTACGTCCATCATCTCTGGGCTTAGTGTGCCGTAGAGATCTTTGCCTGCAGCCTGCGAGCCAGCCTTTGTGTTGGGCACAGCTTCTCCATGTGCTGCTTCATTACCATTTGTATCGCCCACGAGGTGTCCTCCTTGGTCAGCGTGAGACATTTTTTTGTTGCCTCCATCGCTATCAAAGTAATCATCACTGTAGTGATCAACATTGAGACCGTCTCCATCATATTCATTGTTGAATGGCCTCTTTTGTACGACCAACCATTTCATCATCTCGGCCTGCTTCGATAGAAGAACTGCTGATCGGCCTGTTTGACAGTCATCTGCGGAGAGATATTCCAACAAAAAGGATGAAAGAGAAGAAACGACCCCTCCCCCTCCCTAAGTTTAAGCCAATATTACGTTGCTAGGGTTAATGGACCCTGTGTCATTTTGGTAGTGCCGATGAGGTGCGTGGTGCTGGTGTGTGGATGCTGGTGAAGCCTGAAAAGCCTGTAAGCTTGCTCTGACAAAGAGATTGTGAAACCAGCTCAGCGTACTCTGATTTATCCAAAATAAATTGGTAAAGGTACTACTCCACACCAAATTGCTGTAACTAAGGAGGAAGAGAGACAATGGGCGAGGGACAGGAGCACAATTGTGTCACTACGACAACAAAGTGAAAAATCCCAAGAAGGTTGAGTTTACAAAAAGTAGAACATTTTGACGTTTCCTGACTGAAATGGCTCATTCATAGGCTTTACTACGGTTGAGAGCAGAAATCTGCACACGATGAAGAGCAAACGTCTCACCATTCAAGTTGGATGATTGCGTAACATGATGAACCTTTGCTTCAGATTGAGCCTCTCCATGGCCATCTACTGAATGGATCAGAAGGAAGAAGCGGATATGATTGCATCAAAAAGCGAACAATAAGTTCCACTTACTTCCAAGAGTCGGCTAACCATATGCTTCGCGCATATTCTCTTTCGAAAAGGTAGGTAATATTGACTGCAATACAAATGGAATTTTTTATCTAAACTGCTTTGCTTGCATACAATTACCTGCCCTGACATCCCCATACGCAGGTAGGTGTCCACTTCGTTGAGCTGCAAATAGACAGGAAAAGTAATATATAAAATAAGAAAGGGTTCTCCCCTTAGCATTCCGTGTTCATGCGCGTTTGAACTCTCTGGCCCATCATTAAATGTTGTTGATTTTAAGGAAATGACGAAAGGACTCTGATTTAGTTTTGATCAAAGTACCAAAGATAGTACCCTAGATACCAAATTATTCGTAAAAGGGAACCCCTAACACGAGGTACTTTGTGTCAACTCATTCACAGCAGCAAGAAGAAGAAGAAGAAGAAGAAGAAGAAGAAGAAGAAGAAGAAGAAGAAGAAGAAGAAGAAGAAGAAGAAGAAGAAGGGAAACAGCAACAACAACAACAACAACAACAACAACAACAACAACAACAACAACAATAACAACGATGAAAAGAACAACAACATCAACAACAACATGAAAAGCAACAACAGCAAAATGGCACAAACAAACAGAAATAGGAGACGCCAGAGTGCTGAATTCAAGAAGTTCATGTACAGTGCTAGTGCACACACAAGGAAATGAAAAGAAGGTCCTGAACACGTCCAGCCAAGTGATCAATAGAGTGACAGGATTTACAGAAAGACTTATCACAATAAGCTCATGAGATTTCGGGCATGCGAGAGTCCGCATGCATGGAAGATGGACCATCCAACCTGGGCAGACTTTGCCTATGACTCCCCTTTTCCAATTCAGCTAGCACATGGCTAAATCAGATCAGATACAACAAACCTCTCTAGCTTTATAGCACACCTAATAGAACAGAAACTCTCCTTGCACGTGCTTACACATAGCTTTCCCAGGCCATGCTGGAGGGGGCCTTCTGAAAAATAATGCAAAATGACCGAGATCGTTTGAAAAAAAAAAAAAAAAACGCTTCTCTCTTGAACATAGAGAAACATAGTCTTGTGCACACACCGTGAAGAATGTCCGGCAGGGGATGGTAAGGAAAGTGGTGTATTGTTATACCTGGGAATACAGTCAAAGGAAGTGTTAAGAGCATGAGCTTGCTGAACTTCATTACAGCTCCAAACTCCCTTCACACAGGGTTTGTACGGATGGATAATGAACGTCTGAAATCCAAAATACACATATATTGTAGCAACTACAATGTTCTCCACTGCCTTAAAATGCGTCCTCTGCTATATATGGGCCGAGCCATGAGAAAACCTGGCTTCAGTCATGCCGGTCGGTTTTGAGAAAACGACGATCCAACTTTGACATGTGATCAGGACTTCGTAGACTTGGGGTAGTCTAACGGCTGTTTCTCGGTCATGGTTGAAGATATGAAGTCGAAACTTTGCCTGCAAACTTTCCACATGTGCACCATTCCGAAACAGCAAAAAAATCTCATTTTTGACCCCAACCGACCGAAGCCAGGTTTTCTCATGGCTCGGCCTATATCGACTTTGAAAGCTCCTGTGAGCACCGGTAAAAAGAAACTAACAGACAAACACATTGACACCATAATATCACTTCATGTTAAAGGGCCGCCGCACGCCAAAAATGGCTGTGGAAAATTCCATCCTCGATGATCACCTACCAACGTGATATAGGCTAAACCGCGCTGCAAGAGCGAGGTAAGTCAGAGTGGCAGGGCGAAGTTCGGCTAACTGTCTCAGGTACCAAGCCGCCGCCTGACGTACGCATGCAATATCTGTGATATTGGCTGTGATTAATCATAATAGTGTAAGAGTTTGGAGCTTCTGGAACTTTTTTTTTCTTGTTTTTTCCAAACGAAAGAAAGCTCAGGGCTGGATACCGGAGCATGATTTAGCAAAATCAATAGGCCCAACACACATTGAAGGGAAGAGAGGAGGCGAGCTTCTAAGAAAAGGCTGAAGGCCAATGCAATCCCATCCTTGGCAGCAGATCGCAGATCTTACACCCACTCTGTCCGTTCAGACGAAGGAACGAGAGGAGGCGAGCTTCTAAGACCGCCGAAGACAGCCACAAGGCATTTAAAATGTATGTCATGGTCCCAGTGACAAAACCATGACGGCTTCATGTTGCATGCTTCTCCAGATGTGTCCAGTTTCACTCGGTACTGTCCGCCTCGGAGTAACCTTGTCAAATAAATTCAAAGAATTCTGGCAAAATTCCTAACCGTTTTGACAGTAGACAATGCCATCATGGCCAAACTGCATGAACGGCATATGTCCCAAGTCCGTCGAAAAGGCAACGGAAACGTCTCCAGTTTTCAACTTTAAGTTTCCTGACAGCCGAGCGAGGGAAGATCATGATGAAGATGACGATGTCACAAACTGAACACAAGCATCATTGGTGATCCCGACCGCGTGCCACTTTGAATTTGCGTGTGGTATCTCTACCTCACTGCTTGGACAGCCGACGTCAACAGCAAGTGCTGTCCGTTCTACAATTACCGATATCGTCCTGGTAGACAATCGATCTGACGGAGACTGAGCTCGGCACCGATATCCCGACATTTTATCAAAGAGTGGTAGTGAGCTAGACCCCACCTACATGCACGTTTTTTGGTTACCCTGTAGTTTTATTTCCTTTGTTGAACTAAGGACATAAACCTGGGGGAAGAGAGCACTGAATTCTTAAAAAAATTCTTTTGATTTTTTTTTGTTTTTGATGGCTTGCGACCGTTCTTCGCCTACTTAGCACCAACATGCAGTACATACCTGGTTAAAGTACCAAACCAACAAGTTCTCAAGTGATTCTCACAATAAAAAAATTGTCAGGCAAGTAAAGTACGAGACAGGGTGTATTGGCAAGGTCGTATTTTTTCAAAGTCAAAAACAGGTAAGTAGTACAAAAAATAAACGCATAAAAAAATTAGTAAATAGAGGATCATTACGCGTGGTTACTTTCTTTTTTATCAATTGCATGGCATCCATCAGGCACAAGTGCTGTACTGGTACTCACAGCCAATGTTTTGCCAGCGTGTCATGACTTTACCAAATCTTTACCAAATGAAATCGCAAAACAGGGACTCTTACAACAACTTTTCCAAGGGACGGTAATGATATCGATTGATGAACTGATCTATGACGTGCCCGAGCCAAGCACAAGCACAACGCAAGACGCCAACAGGCGGGCGCAGCCAAGACAGCTTTCACCCGAGATTTCCATACTTTTGAAGACCCAAACAGACAAGAAGGAAAGTCGGAATGCGCTTGTCTTGGAGAAACGAACTCACCTTTGGTAACTCTACTGTAAATACTGGGAAAATGATTATGACGTGCAATTCCCCTTTACACTTTCAGGGAGCAGCCTTTTAAGCACACACACACATGTGGACAACAGCGAGGCAAGACACTCACCGCTTAAATGAGCCCTCACTACTTCAGGAATGGGATTGTCAGGGTGAACGTTGGACAAGAATGAGAGAAATTCAATATCGACATCTGCAAGAAGAAAGCACCGGGCCAGAAAAATGGTTGAAATTTCTAACTAGGCCTAAAAGGAAGCACATAAAAGACAGAGACTTCATCTCATCATGGTTTAGATGCACAGGTTGAAACGCACAAACATCCATCAACAGCATATCCTTAGGTGGTCCTGCTGAATCGATTGTAGCTTGGACTGGATATCAGGAAATTGATACGCAATTTCTACAAAACGGAACAACGCTTGTGATTCTATTCTATGTGTAGAACTCACAACATTGACCTCCCTCAGTTCTACAGGCAAATTGACAGTGGATCCTCACCTGTTTGTCCGAAGGCCACCAGCTTTTCGAGAGTTGTGACATTCTGTGGTGTCATAAGTGGGTTATCTAAGTTGAGGCGTTGCAAAAAGACGAAGTCAGTGGAGAGGACAAGAATAAGACGAAACAGAATAAAAGGACAGAAAGAATAGGTGACAAAGTCAATAATCAACGAGTCCTACGTTCCTTGAAGAAACATTGATACATGCTCAACATGCCAAGACCAGGATTCTAACCTGTGGCACCCAATCGCCAAGGAGACGAGAGGGACCGTCCGCTACACCATCATGTCATCAATAAAAGGATATGGGCAGGATACCGTCAACTGGTCACACTATCTGGTCCACCCAGGAGTCCATGCGTGGTGGATGGTAGTAGCCAGGCAGGACCGGACTGAACCATATAACTATCGAACAATAGGAAATTCGGTAAGGTGGGATACTTAAAGAAATGTAGCAAAAATTGAGGGTTTCTTATGGCACTGCACATCTGGCAGAGCTGTGCCTGGGAGCTAGATCGCCAGTTCTTCAGATCTTTCCATCTGATGAAAAGTGGTGGACAAAATGAGAAACACACACACAGCCCAGTTTTAAGCTCCTCACATTGCATGCATGGCTCTCCTTTGTAGGAAGTACACGCACAGCTGTAACCCTTTTCATTGCCATCATTGAAGCATGAGTTGGCCGGACAGCTGTTATACTCCGAGCAAACACTTTTACCTGTCAGGAAACAGCACAGCATACTTAGAGAAATGTTCGCTTCATGTCAAAATTGCTTTATGTTGACAAAACCACGTCTGGATCTCAAGTTGAATTTAGCTTGCATGCCTTTATCAGCAATGAGCTATTACATTCCAATGTGCAGCCTATGAAGAAAGAGAGTCTAGGGCCTAAACGAATCCATTTTTTTCCGAATCCGAATCCGCTCGAATCCAAGGATCGAATCCGAGTTCGAATCCAAGTACTACCCAATTGACCCACCACCATTTCCCCAACAGTCACAATTAACACGTTCATACTCGAAAAAAGCTTTTTTTCCCATTATACCGGCACGTCCGCGTCCTCCCACTGCTGCAAAAGGGACGGAAGCGCTTGGTACGTCATCATCCACACCTGGCTCAATCTTAACCTGGACCATGTCATGATCTGCTGAACCGAATAAAAGATAGTTCTTGTTCAGAAAAACAATAGAATCAATCGTAGACGGTGCAAGCTCTGCACGCTGCTGGCTGGCAAGGAGGCCACAAGCTGAGAATGCCCGCTCAGATGATGTGGATGCATATATGTAGCAGGAACTGACAGGATCTTTCGGGCGACAGCCGCAACTCGTGAGAAGGACACTGCCTTCAGCCTCCACCAATGCAAGGTCTAGATCTGAACAACGAATTTGTCTCTGAACAACGAAGATTTTGTTCCCTGGATATAGCTTTTTTTATCAGTTCTTTTTCAGGGCTGTCGTCAGGGAGTCGGGTATGAAATACAACTTGTGATACCTGATCGAGTTCCGTTAGACACTTTTGTGGTTGCCGTGCCTGAAATCGATATAACGACACGCACGCGAACACCCTCTGATCGACGCTTTCGAGGCTGAGAAAGCAGCTTTTTTTGTGCTCACTCGCTGGGCCATGGGATGGGCGACTGTAGCGCGTCTGGCACTCGTGTAACTACACGATAGAAAATAAGAGAATAATTGGTGCGAGAATGCTTATCTCTCCCCAAAAGGTGCCTTCCAGGCCGACTGAGAAACCTAAGCGCTAGCAGCTCGCATGACACGAGACAAAGCTCAAACACAGGGTTTCCGACAAATCACGCCCGCGCTTTAGACATGACTTCCAGCGATAGCTGCATGCGTCATCATGGTCATCAGACTAGACTATGCGGCTTAGTTGCAGCGACATGTCACCAGTATAGTGCGGTGGTTGGTTTCAACGGTTTCGCTCTTTCATTTTCGCGGGCCTCGACCATACGCGCATGTCGGCGTGATATGCTTTCGAATCTGAAATTTGGCCAAGATTCGATCGAATCCGCGCAGGATTCGAATCTATTCGAGGTTCGATGGATTCGTTTAGGCCCTAAGAAAAACTGCTCGCTATGCACAGGAAAAATTTCATTTGTAAGTCGACATTTTGAAGACATGTAAGCTGCCTGGAGACATGAAGGGTTACTTACGGCAAGTCAGTCCATCTCCATAGAAACCTTCATTACACACACATGCATACTGCTGTTGGTTCCTGGCAGGTGTGCAGTGTGAATTTTCTGAACACAGGTTTTCTGCTTGACTACAAACATCACCTGAGACGAGTAAAAACCAAGCAAAGAGAAGCGGAAAATGCAAAGATTTATCTTATAGGGACTTCCACAGTGTCATGACAGCCATTCATGATTACATGGATATGGCCGGTTAGTGAGAGAAATGAGGCATTTGAGAGAGGCAGACCGGCGAAAGTCTGAAGGTTGAAGTTTCAATTTCACCATTCCCAAACCTTTCTCTCAAAGTCTGATGTTCTTGCCTGAACAGAAGAATAAAAAATCACAAGTCGCAGCAACGAGACGCTGGAGTGACACCAGCGACCGATTGATTGCGATTCCGCACAGCACGATTACCGGAAGTACATAATATTGGCATAACACTGTGTACTCTTGGCAGCACCGGCATTAGTGACGTTAGTTCTACACGAGACACCTAAACCTACCAAGTACATGCCAGTATGTGCCAATGTAGATCGCTATTGGTGGCTTGCGTGTCGCTCGAGTGTCGCTCGCATGTGGGGTAAATGTCAGCAGTTGGTATTTTTCACGATGAAACCAGCCGCACTGTCTGCGCACATAAACATGCAGGAGAACGGGGCATGTTCAGTCGCCCCGTACAGGCCTACACTTCGCGTACTATAAAGACATAGTTGTGCTTGGCCACGGAAAGTGCGGATGGAGTTTAAGCTTCCCCATGCATCTGACCTGGTCACCAAGTGTTCAATTTCAAAAGCGTGATATGGAAGAGCCTCCCACAAAGGAAATTACAAAATTACACTTCAGTTACGGAATGGAAAATGCCGACAAATAATGAAAAAACTGTAATTGTTTCCTTATCTTTCACTTCTCTCCACCTCTGCAGCCCTCTCTTGCGAAAGCAAAAACTGAGATCGACAACACTCCCAGGCCTCACTTGGCAAAACTGGATAAGGTTTTGCTCAATTTAAGACCGGAGGATGTGTGTTAATTAAGTGTGATGATTATACAAGCATGCTGTTTTCTCTTAGCGCATTCACATTTGTATTGCAACATTCTCCAGGAAAGCATCAATGTGGATATACTTGTGTTCCATTTCTTTTTTTCCATTTTTGACACAGCCGTTATTTCCGAATGATCGGGAACGCTTCAATGCCAACGTTTGCAAGGCATATCTTCAAGTGGTGAAGGACTGCTTGGATCAATGATTCCTAATGATCATATCGAAATGTTTGCACAGGCTCGGTCCACTCATTAGCCCAGGCTGGGCATGCGCACTTATCATCCAAAACTCCTACTGAGGCTCTTGCGCCCCAGCTGCCAGCCGCGCGAGTCTGCACGCGCTGCATGCACTGAGTACATGAACCGATACCAGTTCTGTTGACTGACGTCACCAAGGACAACCAGGAAAATGGCGATCGTCCTTGGAGAAGTCGGGGAAGAAGGAGGAAGGGGACAGCTTGCAAGGTAAAGTTTGGAGGGTGCTTCGACCCCTGGTTGGGGAGCCAATGGATTCTAGAACG
>JAOWAR010014585.1:0-13846 GCA_028571005.1 Clathrina lutea
TCCCGTCGAGAGGAACTGGCACTTTTTTTCGCTCGGACTTTCAGCTCTAACTTTCGTCTCGTAATAAGACACACACATGCACACACACACACACACCGGTTAAAACAGGCTAGAAACAAAGCACTGAGGTGGGCATATAATTGTCTAGGTCAGTTATATAGTTTTGCATGTTCTGGGATATGATGATGCTTGCCTCAACAAAAGTGACATGAAACAGGCCACCCGCTGCTCCTTACCGTAATTTTAAACTTGAACATGTATTTCATCATCAACACGTACGCGTTCCTTGGAGTTTCTCGTAAATCAGCCATGGCACACACATACATATGACAAGTGCCTCAGCTGATGAAGCAAACCTTTTGCTGCTCTTGAAACTTTTTCTTATTTTGCACGCTGACAACGGAGTCACATCTTTCCGCCGGTCTAACTATGTTTTGCTCAATCATGGCACACATACACACACGTCAGCTAAGGAGCTGGTCATGTTGCTAGCTGAGCACATGGCAGCTGTGTGCGTCATGCGCGAAACGTTATCTACAAAGCTTCCTTTGCCATGTCCACAGCCGCCATGTCCTTTGCCAGGTAAGCTGCACGAGTCAGCCTTAATTGGCTGACGAATGTGCGTGTGTGATGTGTGTGTGTGTGTGTGTGTGTGCGTGTGTATGTGTGTGTGTGTGTGTGTGGGTGGGTGGGTGGATTTAGGTGTGTGTGTCATAAATGATAGCCAGAAAAGAGCTAGAAATTTGAAATACGAGCTGTAGTGAAGCACTAAAAAAAGATACTTCCAATTACAGGAACATGTTCCATGTTAAACATTTTGCCAGTGGCGAGATGAAACCCTAATGTGAGCACAAGATCGCCTTCTTTGATTTTCTTTAGATTTTAACTTTTCGGTTAATCTTTTTTCAGTTTTCGTTTTTTCTGCTAAGGGTAGCTCTACCCCTTGGGGACTGATTTCACGCTTTTTGCTTTTTTTGCTGAATATTTCCTGAAGAGGCATGAAGTTTATGTACTGTAAATTTTCTTGCCAGAATTCCGCCAGCAGTTCTGTTTGAGAAATTGTCATTGATGTCTAACAACTTGAAGCCGGTTGCCAAGGCGGGAATTTTAACCTCCGTTTTCTCTCCTGGTTCCTCCAATTTTAGTTTGTCATAACTCAGCCTCTACTTACCACATGAACTTTAAATTTTCTACACGACCTCTTCAATCATGCACAGACCTTAAGAATTGGCGCTAGGAAAAGCTTGTTTTCTTCCTCTATTTCAAGTTATTTTGAATGGAGCTAACCAATGTATGCCCGAGTTTGACGTATTTCTTTCGACCCATATTTTATGTTCAAAGAAGTTTTCCTTTAAAAAAAAAGTCTGAGACAAGGTATCTAAGAGCACTCAGAAGAGAGGCAATCCCCACAATGTGCTGGTCATATCATGCAAAATGAAGAGACAGTGATTAACTAAAATTTTGAGCCGCTATTTTTCTTTTCAATGAAAAGTTTTCATCATAACTCAGTCAAATGAGATATCAGGATCCAACTTTCAGCATTCCCCTACAGGATAGGTGGTCTTCTATTGCACAACACAATAAATGTGTGACAGACACAGTTACACGGATAGCAAAGGTGGCCGAATTACCTTCAAACTTATCCTTGCTGCGGTCACTATTACTATTCCGCCGGCACTTGAAGTTGAGAAATCAGTGAATCTCACAACAAGCCTTCAGATGCTAATGGGAGCGACAATGTTATTTGGTATAGGTTTGATGAAAAAAAAATGACACAGCAAGAAAGAACGGTGGTGGATCCTGACTCCAAGCGTTCAGACAAACCCGGAATATGCTAAGCAAGTATAACAGTCAGGAGCACCTTACACCTCAGTAAGGAAAGTTGAGGTGTTTTCTTAATCTTGGAACCCACCAAATAGTGACTAGAAAGTAGACCAATTATGAGAAAGAGGTGGTTTCCCTGAAATGAGTGGCGATTAAGTACAAAAAAAAGATCATTACTGAGAAAGCAGAGGAGGGAGAAAACAGCATGTGTTTTTTTTTTTAAGTGAGTGGTGATCGAGTGAAAAAAAAGGTAATCGGGAAGCACAGGAGTGAGGAAAAAAGTCACTGAAGAGACGATCAGTTAGGAAAAGGAGGTCACCCAACTTTGCTGCCAGTTAGGAAAATGAGGTGTTTTCCCGACTTTGCTGCCAGTTAGGAAAAGAAAACACCTTTTTTGTGTGTTGTATCTCCGTGATGTGCTCGTGAACAGGTATACCAGAATTCTAGACAAGCCCGGAATATTCCAAGTAAGTATAATAGTTATGCTAGAATTCCAGACAAGCCTGGAATATGCTAAGTAAGTTTAACAGTTATAATTCCAGACAAGCCCGGATTATGCTAAGCAAGTAAGTATAACAGTTATGCTAAACTTCCAGACAAGCCTGGAATATGCCAAATAAGTGTAACAGTTAAGAATTTTGCCATTACCATGATTGTAACATTTTGAAAATATGATGCTTCTGGTGGAGTTTGCTCTGGCAAGTTGCTCTGGCGTAATTTGTCCAGGGCTTGTACTGTGTGGGCAATGGTAACTGGTAACCATGGTGATGGTATAGGTACTCAGTTCAAATTAATTCGAATTCCTAGCTCATATGCATGACCAAGCCAGCCTTGAGCACGTTGAGGCGACCCACCCTTGTTGCATAATGTACAAAACACCCCCTGTTCCTCCTTGTTGCCCCTTGGCCATGACAGCGCTTTAGTCAGTTTTCATGTCTGTTACGTATTTGGACCTACCAGCCCCGGAAGTGCGACAACACCCAGCCGGGACCCAGAGACTCTGCGACGGCTCCATGATGACCGAAGGCCTAAAGGGCAGGGCGTGCGATTGATGCCAAGGAGAGTGCCTATGCTCGGACAGCATGGACATACTCGGGGTGAGACTAGCGTAAATGTGGGCTGGGACGGGCTCCATTGCGCGCTGGCTTCGAACAGTCGCGACGGGTGAAGCTGCGATACTTTCCACCCACGAGGCACAATCAAGCCCGCGCAACGTATGCAAGAATATACGTGTGCGTCGGGCCTTCTCAGCAAAGTATCGCACCCACGATCGCACCAGCAAAGTATTGTGGGTGCAAACTGCAAAGTATCGCAGCCGTTCACCCGTCGCGACTGCTCGAAGCCAGCGCGCAATGGAGCCCGTCCCAGCGCCAGCTACCGCGTACCGATGATCCTGTGCACGGCCGAAGGAGAGACGCACGGCGAAAGAGTGCCTCACCAAACTGGTCTGTCCGAGTTAGCAAAGTTCCGGTATGGCCAGGGCCACCCAGCCAGGGCCTGCTTTGCACCGCGAGCAAGTCGGCCGCGTCGCCCCGTGACGTAATTAACCTACTTTTCTTGCCAAGCCATCGATCTCCAACACAACCGGCCAGTTGAGTCATTGGCTTCTGGCATGGGGTAGCGTCACCTCGTCCTGTGTTGACCTTGCCTTGGAAATGCGCAAAAAGCCGGCGCTGTCAAGATGTCGCGATCGCTTGGACGCGACAGTCTCACTTCGTTCATTCGGTGTGGTTGTGGTAGTTACTTACTTAGTTCGTTTATACAGGGAAATTCTTTTCACTCGCTCGCCCGATCGCGTCTCCGCTAATTCTTCAATTCTGGCCTGTTCTGACCGGCCTCCGATCGATCAGCCGATCGCGAATTTTCCTGCGGGCCGCGCCGTGCTTGTCGCTGACGCAATCAAGTAACACAATAGCCGTGGTAACGCTAACTAGCCGCCAAGTATTTTAGCCAACGATGAAGTGCACGGCAGTCGCATCAGTTGATCTCGGTTTCTTGGCTGCAGCTAGCTGAGCTGCAGGCTACTTACCAATCAATACCAGGCCAGCGGTCCGCCGTGACCGAACCCTCGCTCTTCAGCTCTCAACAACACTTCCGCTCTTCAGCTCTGAAAAGCAGTCTCCCGCGGCATTAGGCAAAGCCCAAGATGCTGGCTTGGATTGACACTCGGTTTAGGTGTCGTCGCATGGTGGATGGGAAAAGGCCCTTGCTCCCAAAATGTGCGACGGTGTCAAGAGCCGCTCACTGAGTAGTTTTCCCCAGGAGGTGTTTTCAAGGTACACTCCAGTTAGGAAACTTTGAGGTGTTTTTTCCCAATGTAAAGGAACAGAAAAAGTGGAGGTTGTTGAAAATCAGAGCAGTTAGCAGGAAGGGGTGATTTCGTCATGCAGCCTCTGAAGACTAAAAGAAAAAGAAAAAGAAAAAAAAGGTCATTAGGAATCAGCGGAGTGAGGAGAGTCACTGGAGAGGCGATCAGTTAAGAAAAGGGAGGTGTTTTCCCAACTTTGCTGCCAGTCAGGAACAGAAAACACCTTTTTTGTACGTTGTACCCCCGGGAAGTGCTCTTGACGGTGTGTCCTGACTGTTAGTGGGGATTGCCCGCAACACCTGAAAGGCTCTCAGACAACCGGCACCGCCCTGCCTCTCAAAGCTCCGGCACCGCGCTGCCTCGAAGCTCTCATTGCCCTGCCTCTCAAAGCTCCGGCAACTTGGCCAGTTCAGGGGCGTTGAGCTCACCTGACCCGGAGAGTTCATTTCGCGGCTGGGTTCATCTTGAACTCTGTCGCCACCAAATCTCGTCATCTCCGGAGCCCAACATGCACGACCCGCAGTCGATTTCTTGGGGTGGGCTGCAGACGGAGCCAGTCCATCTAGACCTCGCATTGTCTGACGTGGTTTTGCTCAAAAAGCCAGGGGTTCATCCCACGCCGAATCACGTGAAGCTTCCCCATGCTTGTTCAGTCCTAAGCGGTTTTCGCGACCGACTTTGCAACGCACCCTGGCGGGACCGCAGCAAGCAGTCGTGATCACCTCCCCCCAAAGTCATATGGTCCTTCGTCCCACAGAACCGGTTCACCTTGATTTCTCGTGAGCGAGCTCTGGGCCGAGTCTCGGACAGGCAAGCATTTTAGCCATGCAGCTTGGCGTTGTGATCGGTAATGAGAATAAGCTGCATGCTGTGCGGTACGGGCAGGCCTTGACATTGCCGAGAGGCGCGACTGGTGCCAAACGTAGCAGACATACAAAACCGGTTGTGTCTCTCTAGCAGGTCCCGAGAATCGCAGGTCGCTGTCTCGAAACGGCTTTTTCTCGATAAAGCTGATTGATCCATATGTCCCCAGGTGCGTCTGTGTGTTTGCAGCCGTGAGGAGCGAGCTTTTTTTGTGGTGCCTTTGCGTTCGTCTGCAAACAGCTCCAGTCTCGCAAGGCTGGCAGAGAAGCTATAATTATATCTTTAGCAAGCATAGCGGAGATATAGGGAGAGAGAGAGAGAGAGAGAGAGAGAGAGAGAGAAATAAAACGAGACGGGGGGAAAAACAGTTGATGTTGTCGCGCTCGCTTCGCTGAAATCCGAAGCGTGTCAAAGCAGGAAGACCACGACAACAAAACCAGGCAGCCGCTCGCTCGATCGGTTGAAGTAAGTCGGGCCATTCTCCGAGAATGGGTTCAGAGTTCTTACCGAGGCAGAAAGAACAAGAAAAGAAGAATGAACGACGTCGGAGTTCGAAGCGCACTGTTGTGCGTGCGCCAGTCCGAAGGCTCCAGCAGCCATCGACGTACCCGACACAGTCGCGGGGCAGTGGTTTGCGTCTGCTTGGTCGGTGCTCTGGCCAACGCCTTCTGTTTGGGTAGTGACTCGGCCAGTGGGATCGTCTTCGCAAAACTGATTCTCCCGCCCTGTGATGACGGAGAGGTCGACTCCTTGACATTGGACGCAGGCAACGAGAGCGAGCGATGGACTGACGCCATCGGAAATTGGTCCTTCGCAATGGGCTCTGGAGATGTCTTCGGCAACGATACAGCCACGGCCTGCGGTGGGTTTGGTCAAACAGCAGCGAAAACAGGTGGGACACGAGTTTCCAGATACATGTATCTCAAATGAAAAGGGAGCGAAAATACTTCTTCAAGTTTTTGATTTTTAGGAAGAGGATGGTGCAGTGTTGGAAGACATATCAGTGGGAGCTTATTTTTGACCTGATAGGACTAAAACTCAAACTTGTTTCTGACCGGGTAGAACTACTTTAATCATGGACTATTAGCAACACGTCGATGTGAACGAAACGTAATAACATTGGGCGGCCGGGTTGAGGAAGCGTTGGAATGCAGTGCATGCTCTCCGTTGGGTGGCACTTAGCTTGGTCTCCACAGGACGAAACGAGCGGTTTGTAGAAAATGGCCACTCGATAGTCATGATAGTTTCCGATATTATTTCGGATATTAATTCCCGTCTCCTTGTTGCCATGGACACAGATTACTTCGGGCACATATGCCGTAAACGCACAAATTTTCACCCACGAGTCACGACTGATTAACAGCAAATCCCTCCTGAACGATACATTGTCCAAGAATCGGAACTTCGACGGCGCACTTCATTCTCTACCACAGAGCAGTTTTTAGCGCCGCCATATTACTAGTCATGTACACCATGTACGCCTCGTAACACGTTAGCCCAGCTGCTGAGATATTTTCACCCGCGAGTTATTTTCGCAAATTAAGATCATTTGTGACATATGCGAAAATTAGTCATGGGTGAAAATTTGTGCGTTTACAGCGCTATTAAATCTATAAACGGAAGATGGCGACAGAATACGACATTCCGTTTCCAGTTCCCGCTGACGCGTTGCTAATGGTGTCTGGTATGGAGAAATCCTAACATACCAGTCTCGTTTTGTCAGAGCTGTTGAGCGGCACTAGACTTGCCAGCTGTAGAGCAGCATTGGACTTGCCAGTATTTGATGAAGTCTCAGTTGCGGAAGAGGGTGCATGCCTGTTTGGGAGAAAATATTTCACGGCTCAAAATCTCTTCAAGGGAAGTTCTAAAGTTTTGTTTCTGAGCCGAGTCTTTACTGCAAGTGAATCTGCTTTGGCTTGTACTGTGTTGTTCAATGGTAAAGGCAGTTCCTTTAGACACATGATAGAGTGGCAGGAGCGACAGATGCAGAGATAGAGACGGCGGTGGGAGGGGGGAGAAAGAAGAAAGAGTGGGGGAGAAAGACAGAGGAGAAAGTGACAGGGAGAAGGGGAAGGGGACAGAAAGAGACAGAACGGTAGAGAGAGGGGAGAGACAGGGAGAAAGAGAGAGGGAGAGAGAGAGGGGGGGTGAGGGAGAGGAAGGGGGAGAGAAAGTAAGAGATAGAGAGGGGCGGGAGACGTGGGGCAGGGAGAGAGGAGGAGGAGAGAGAGAGAGAGCCCTGCATCATGAAGAACCTCTGACTGGGTGATAACGTCTTCTGGTGTTCCTGGTAGAAAAGAACATCTTTATTTTCTGGGTGATAATATCTTCCGGTGTTCCTGGTAGAAAAGAACATCTTTATTTTCTGGGTGATAATGTCTTCCGGTGTTCCTGGTAGAAAAGAACATCTACATTTTCTTTTCCCCGCACCAAAGCAGCGGGTGTGGTCAAACTAACTTAGTGCTTCTTGTTGCCGTTGTATATTATTATTTCCTTTTCTGCTCCATGCGTGTTTGGAATCTTTCGCTGCCCATACAGCTTGGGTGGCTGCCATAGCAACGTGTGTGCGCTTCAGTACCAGCTGGCTGGCTGGCGCTCTTGTGGAAATCTGTGGTCCTCGTCTGACAGCGATGGTTGGCTCTGTTTTCTTCACCCTGGGTATGCTGGCCAGCGGCTTTGCTGATGACCTGGCGCACTTGTACGTCACGCGAGGTGTGATATCCGCCATCGGCTCAAGCCTGATTTTGACAACAACTGTCCAAGCCCTCACTGACATCATGAAATCACGACGCCTTCGGGTGACTACCATGTCGGTTGTCCTCACCGGGGCTGGAGTCGGCACGGCTGCTTTGGCGCTTGCCGGAAGAGCAGTGATTGATAGGGGGAGCTGGAGGTCATACTATCGGATGCTCTCGGTCACTGGCCTGCTTCTGTTTTGTTCTGCCATCTTTCTGCCCAGTGGGCAAAAAAGACCAGGACGGAGTAAGCACATACAAGTTTACTCCTTTGCCAAAAAAGACTGGGACAATGGCCTTGGATCTGGAAAAATTGCCTCAGTGCGACCTCAGCGCTTGACGACGTCCCTCTCCTTGACCCCAGAGGCGAAGATTCCCACGCTCTTTCTCAAACTGTCTCTCTCCTTGCGCCGTGGACTGTCGATGTATCGATCTGCCGACTTTCTTTTGGCCGGAGGTGCCTTCTGTGCCTGTGGCTTATCAGCTTTCTTTCCCCTTGTGTTCGTGGTAAGCTAGCTGCCGTCATGCTTGTCATGGCGCCGGCTTCTGTCTGTCTGGTTTTGCGTTTCTTTCCGAGACAAACACCAACCACCTTAATTAAGAGAGTCAACAGCTCTTCATCACCAAACTATCCTTTCCTGTTCTTTCAAGGACAATTTAGTGTCATATTACATGGACTCTCTCATGCATCCAAAGACCGGTGCTCTTCTGACAAGTCCCGTTCCTCTTTTTGATGTACTTCTCGATAGGCTCATCGAGCTGAGCAGTTTGGCGCCTCAGAAGAGGATGCGTTCCTGCAGGTTGCGGCAGTGGGCGGAGGTTTTGCTGGGGGCTGCTTGATCTCTGCAGCTGTCAGCTACCACTACAACAGCAATACCATCGCACTCCAGGCGTGCGTGCTCTCAGTTCGAGGAGTGATTGTCATGCTAAGCCTCCTTGCCACGAGCTACACTGGGCTGCTGGTCAACATCATCGCCTTCTCTGTCATGATGGGCTGGTTCACCGCCCTGTGCGGCCCGGTGGCGGCTGAGCTTGTGTCTCCAGACAAGGTCGCGCACGCCTACGGGCACCTCTACTTGTTTGCAGCACCCTTCATGGCTGCTGGACCTCCTCTAGCAGGTGAGCATGCGGGCAATGCTGTGGTGTGTGCGTGAATAGAAGAGCAAGAGTTTTACGGCCATCCAGAGAAAAGATAAAATATTTTTTTTCTCTGCAAATTGATCGCTCATGCTGGTAGTTAAGTCACGAATATGTTTCGAAGGGGGTAAAGACTACCTTGCTGATTGTGCAAAATTCATAGTTGAAGTTCGTTGGGCTATGGCTTGCAGAACGTTTGTGCTGTCATGCTGTTATATATGACTGTGCTCCATGCCCACAATTTCATTCCTTTGTAGCATGGATGCACAGGCAGCTATTTGCAAGTCTCTTCTTTGGATTTTACGTTTGTTATTGTAGTTCTTGCTCTTCTTGTTTAGCAGTTGAATCCAATGTTTGGTGTGTTTAAAAGCAAACGCCAACTGACCCGGTCCTGAAACTTTGTTTTGCTTGCACATTGCAGGCTATCTATACGAGCAGACAGGCTCCTACACAGTACCGTACTTGTCTGGAGGATCCGTCGGAGTCTTGTCAGGTATCCTCTTTGCCATTGTCGCTCTGAGGCGATGGAAACGTCGCAAAGCAATCCCACAGACAGAGCGTCAGACCAATCGGCATGAAGAATAAAATAATATGAAAGAAGCGCGTGAGGAATAATTATAACTAAAGAAGGGCTCAGTTGCATTCACTCTGCGATAAGATTTTTTCTGATCTTAGGTCACAAGCGACTTTTAAATGCTCTGTGTCCAACATCACAGACTACCACCTGTGTGTCTTGTTGTTGACTACCACCTGTGTGTCTTGTTGTTGACTACCACCTGTGTGTCTTGTTGTTGACTACCACCGACTGTGTCTTGTCTGCTTCTGCCTGTCTCTACCTATTTGCGCTGCTTTGTTATTATTGTTCTTCTCTTTCTTCTTTACCAACTCTCAGAGATCTCCAAGTGCATGTGTAATCTGGTACATTCCGCCATAGATTGTTGCTTGAAATGCAGCGACGTGCATATGACCAGAACAGCCTGTTGCTCAGTCGGCTCTTATTGGCAATGCATCCTGTAAATATTCTTGATTGCGCTTTACCAGTTATCTTCTCCGTTGGCTGTCGACTGTCGATGGTACTTACGTGGTTTGCACTTGAAAAGCCTGGCGAAGTAGACGATGCACAAGTGCCACCTTGGAAGTGCTCAGTTCCCGGGCCATGACAAAATACCCATGAACAAGCATAGCAGTACATTCCTTTGAACAGTGCCTATCACTGGACCAAAAAAAAAAAAGAAAAAAATGAGGAGCAGTAGCGGCAGATGTAAGAAGAAAACGGGTCTAAAAACCAGGGAGCGGAACTCTTGAAAGATCGTGGCTGTGTAATCGACGTTAAGGTCATTGTCCTAATTCACCAGCCTGACAAGGTTTTACTCCGAAGCGATTTCTGTTAAAGTGTGCTTGCCTTCATCAGTTGGTAACGCCGGAAGGCAGAGGGAGGGGACATGTGTGTCAGTGGGCAGGTCAGATAAAGACTGGGCTCGAGGTCTGGCCTTACTGAAATTGGCTCAGTTGTCTTGAAAGTCAGTAGAGGCTGGAAACATCCGATTAGCTGGATCTATACAGCTGAGTTTCTTGTGGGGCCATGGTGACTGACCACTTCAACAAGTTTTACACAAGCGCCGATCAGTACATGACTATAGCTGACGGGAAGAGTGAGCCGAATCGAGCACGATGCAGTGTCCTGGGAAATGGAGACTGGAGCATGCAATATACCTGTACCTGCCGAGAAGGAAAGTCTAGTATAGTCAACTGCCAAGAAGGAAAGTCTAGTATAGTCAACTGCCACGAAGAAAAGTCTAGTATAGTCAACTACCACGAAGGAAAGTCTAATGTAGTCAAGTTCTAAGAAGGAAAGTCTAGTATAGTCAACTGCCAAGAAGGAAACTCTACTATAGTCAGCTGCCGGGAAGGAAGGTGTAGTATAGTCAGCTGCCGGGAAGGAAGGTGTAGTATAGTCAGCTGCCGGGAAGGAAGGTGTAGTATAGTCAACTGCCAAGAAGGAAGGTGTAGTATAGTCAACTGCCAAGAAGGAAAGTCTAGTATAGTCAACTGCCGAGAAGGTAGGTGTAGTATAATCAACTGCTAAGAAGGAAAGTCTAGTATAGTCAACTGTCAAGATTGAAAGTCTAGTATAGTCAACTGCCAAGAAGGAAAGTCTAGTATAGTGAACTTGGCTCCTGTGACGGTGAGAAAGCCCGACAAAATGACTTTGACTTGACTCAAACAAGGTTAAGGACAGTAGTTTTTAGGACGCGAAGTGAGGAAGGAAAAAGATGGTGTTAAAAGAGAAAAACGTTTCGGTGCTAACGCCATCATTCAACCTCCTTCAATCACTTGGGTTGGTCCAACCCCGCTTATCTTTGGGTGAGCGGCTGCAGAATAGGTTTGGGATTCATAGCATTGTCCACACTGCTGGAGAGGTTGAGCTTGGAGTAGTACATCAAAAGAAATCGTGTAGGAGGCAGGCAGAAAAGAAAGGAAAAAAAACTAAAAGGCTTGACATGCATGTGAAGACACACCTGGTCTGTCGAAATCGGTTGCAGAGACATGGATCAACACATGTACAGCCCTGATTTCATCCATTCGATCCGTGGACGTACTATGATAACATCTATTAGTAGTGTTTCTCTCTCTCTCTCTCTCTCCTTCTCTCTCTCTCTCTCTCTCTCTCTCTCTCTTTCTCTCTCTCTCTCTTCTTCCCTCGAACTGACAAGAGCTTTGGCTTGGTCGACTGATGACCCAGCCAGCTTGCTACTGCCAATTTGAAGCTCCGACGTACTGCTCAGATCAGTGGCTTGCTCCATGAAGCTTGGACGTACTGCTCAAATCAGGGGCTTGTTCCATGAAGCTTGGACGTACTCAGATCACTGGCTTGTTCCAGGGTTGGAGCTAGGCCCAAATAAGCCCATGCATAGAAATATAATGTAAAGCTATTTTTTTCTTGCACTGGCAGGCCAGGGAGAAAGGGGTGATGTAAGGTCCAAACTTCACCTGAAAAAGAAGCAGGCTCCGCAGTCTGTGTGCAAGTTGACCCCATTTCAATTAGCGAAATAAAGTCATGCTTCACCCAGTGAAAACCAGTTATGAAGTCTGATGTTCACGTCCCACCATTCGGACTTTCTTGGCAAGTTTCTACCGCTTAAGAAGGCTTTCTCCATGCAAGCCAGTGGGCCCAAGAATGAATCCCAGCCACAAGCTATCCCAACAGCTCTGTGAACATCAACATGAAGCAGAGCTTTCCCTTAACCTGGAGCGAAGGAGACCAAAGAGTTTCACCTGAACAACCAGGCTGCAAAGAAATTTGACCCACAAATGGACCTATGACTATACAAGACCTGAATGACTTGTGACGCACACACACACACACACACACACACACACACACACACACGTCTGGCTCAGGACCATATCTCATGCACTTCCAGGTCATATACTGCTATATCTCTTTTACACTCTCTGCAGGACGAAGGGCAGCACATTCATCAGTCGCAAATTGAAGCGTTCAAGAAGCAGCTGGCAGAGTGGGACATTGAGTATGAAGAGCTGAGAGGTAAGTCGGCTCTAGTTGTACCATGGAACGAACATCCATCCCCAAGAGCTGTTAAGCTTGGTAAATAATATTTAAGTGGTGCAAAACATGCAAGCTCAAATTAACAACAAAAAAGAAGCCACTCTCGCATGAGGCTACCCTGATCTTTCTTTTCCGGTGCCTGTGTTTTATCACACTCTTCCAGAAAACCTTGATGCACAGAAAGCAGCAACTCGGCAAGCGTTCTCGCTTCAAATCGAGGGAGCCATTGCGCGACAGAGGCATATTGCATCGGATGTAAGCTTTTCAGCAGCAGCCATCCAAGATAGATCTGTTGTCAATCCTCTTCCTCTTCATTGTTCGCTCAAGGCCGAATCTCATGCAATGAAATTTCCTCATCTTGATTACTGATCACTCTGAATATGATACTCGCTGAAATTCGGACAAGATAATATCTATTAGAGTCTGTGCTCTTCGTCTCATATTCAAAGGCTCTTTTTTTCTTTTTTTCAATTGTCGGACTTGTTCAACACCGGCAGGCAGCTGTCAGTGCACTTGATTCAAGGAGTCATTTTGAAGTCCATCAACGAGTTCAGATGCGATCAGAGGTGAGATTATGGACTGTCAGTACAACATGGTACATATAGCAATGGTCAGCATGAATGAGAGTGGTTCAATTTAAGGCTCAAGTTAGCCGGCGTAAGCTTAGCGTGCCTTACTTGATGCAGTTCGAGGCTCAAGTTAGCCAGCGTAGCCTGCCTTACTTGATGCAGTTCAAGGCTCAAGTTAGCCAGCGTAGCATGCCTTACTTGATGGCACCACAGGTTCAAAAAAAAGTTGAACCCTCCCCGTGTGACATTTCCTGGATATGTCCCATTTCTTTCTCAGTTGAACTCATGTCAATATTATTCTTCTTTCATGTTGATCTGCAAGGATTTCTAGCGACCGTATTCTCTTTCCAGTACCGCTTTTGGCAGCTCTCTTCTCCTTCTCTATCTTCTCCCCCTCCCCCTTTCCCCTCCACTTCCCCGGGATGATCGTGTGCTGTTGGAATGCTCATAGCACACCATGAAGCCAATGCCTTTGCCAGTTGGACAAGTGGCAGAGCAGTTACGATCATGGCATTCCAGCTCTGCTGGGTGATGGTGCCACAGGTTCAAGCCCCGTGTCCTTTTTTTCTCTTCTCATTCTTTCACGTCTTACATTTCTGTCTCAAGCTCATGCAGACTCAACTATTGTAAAAGGAACTGTTTTCATGTGTATAGGGGTTTTGTGGACTGAACAAAAAGACAAATAAATCAAAATAAAAAAGACGTATCGAAATGTTTGACTGGCCAGGGCGAACTTTTCGATCCGGGAACTGCGCGGCCTCGAAATCATGTGTGCACCTCTCAGTACGACGCTCGCCGCACGGCCATCTGGCACGCAGATGTTTGCCAGGGTTGCATG
>JAOWAR010014696.1:0-13840 GCA_028571005.1 Clathrina lutea
TCAGAGGCATATCTGACGAAACGTCTTGTTCAATCTGTGTCTTATGACTGGTGAGCTGGGAACTTTCTCCTGAAACATTAGGCTGTTCATGAAAATCTGTACATTGTTCATATCATGTAATGATGATGAATTGAGCTTGATTTCTCAACAAAATTTCGAAACTGAGACTTGCAATTGACGTTTCGTGCGCGTATGCGCCGAGCCACGCGCTGTTCAGAAATCAAACTCTTTGATCGAAATCAGCTGATAGGAACAGAGTACAGATTTGATTAACCTAATGTTTTTTTTGCCAGGGTAGTACAGGTGTACATTTTAGCTGTCGTATCACAAGACCTGCACAAGAAAACAAATTATGGTAAAAGGAACTTCGCTGGAATGAGTACAGTTGGTCATGCCATGTTCAATTTACTGCAGCTGGTAGCCACCATTACGAATACACAGGCTTATAGCCAGATAGCTATAGCTGACTTTTTCATCTAAAACATGTCCACTTTTGTTGCGTAAAATAAATTTATATAAACTACACATACACCGCCAACAAGGCAAAACCAAGAAAAAATCATTTTAGAATGGACAACCGAAGACCTGTCAACAGTTGTGGATGGACAGTGCATTGTGTTGGAAGCTGGCAATGGACAATGTTTGATTCCCACTACGGGATCCATATGGTGTAACTGTTGCTTTTCCAGCTTCTGCGGGGGAGGGGGAGGGGGCATACCAAACGTACATCTGATGGAGTAAAAGTAAGTTAGTCAAGTCTGATGATATCAACAGGTGATCTGAAGCTCGCAAGCCCATTATGTCTCAATACATACGGAAATGATCATGATGACATGCATTCCCTGTAGTGGCTAGCAGAAAAGAGGCATGCAAGGTATAGATAGGAAGCTTATGATGGCAACTACTCAAGAAACAGAGCACAGCTAGATTGTGGCTATCACTCTAAGCTGTTATAAGGAAGGGTACTCAGACAGAGGCAAAGAAAAACTGAAGATCGTGACTATGAATTGAGTGTCAAAGCAGTTCAGCAGCTGCTGGTTGATCAGTCTTTGTGACTGCGGCACACGTGCTGCTGACTAGTCAAATTGTGGAGGTGACTTTCCCAACATCTGTTGTTGCAGCCTGGTCGCTGGCACTTCTCAGGGCAAGCTTGCTCATGGCATTGATGCTCAAGGTGAGGTTCAGCCAGCATTCGGACACAGCGGTTCTTACACCCTCGAGCAGCGCAGGGCTCGTAGCAGAAATGGCGTGCACCACAAAGGTGCATTTCACCCGGCGTCTCCATCTCGTGGCCGAGTTTCCTCTCACACGTGTTGTTGCAGCCGTCCTTGTCTGACAGGTGACACACTTCTCCACAAATGTGTTCCCGTTTCTGGCAGTCATGCCTGCCAGTGTGCCCAGCATGGCCTGAGCACCTCAAAACTGGCCCATTATCAGCATTGCTTGGAGTTATGCCTTGTCTCCGTAACGCTCGGAGGTTGCAGTAGCCACAGTTCCTTGGACATTCGTGACTGCTCAGGCAGTCGTGTTCTCCGGAACCGTCAATAGTGTGGCCCTTCAGCAAGATACAAAGATACGAGCATGAATCGCACTTCCAGCGACACAGCATCCACCGCTGCTTCATCTCCTCCAGCTGCACCTGAACATGCTTTTTGAAGTTCAGTGCAACAGGCTCTTCTTCAAATATGTTCAAATGGCTGCCTAGCCACGTATTAACTCGCTCCATCCGCCGTTCACACAGCCTGCTCAAGAACTCCTGGAAGCGCTGGGTCCATTCGAGAAATTTGACCTCTGGTGCATCACGGTCTGGCTGCAGTTTGGAGAACAACTCAAGAAATGGCTTGACCAACTCAACAGCACACTTGTCTTGTGTGGAAAGAGAGAAGCCAGCATCAGATGGTACACCAGGTGCTGGTCCAAACGAAAGCTGCAGGCATGGATCAGGAACAGGTTGTTCATTCACAGTGAAAAGTTGCTCTTCACTCCCCATGCGGTCTTGACCCATTCCACGGACAATGGCAAGGGCAAGCGACGACTGAAGCCGTTCAATGACGGCCGATACGTTGGTGCGATTGCGGATGTTGGACCACTCCTGCTTATGCAGCTTGGCCAGAACAAGCTTCAGGAGCTCTTTGAACTCGTGGCCGCTGTTGAAATGAGGCGTGTCAGGTGACTGGAGAAGTGTGATGATCTTCTGCATTTCAGAGTAAAAATTGGCTTTGCCAAGTTCCGGAAAAGCTTGGACACAAAACCTCCCACCGTACAGCTTGGCCACGAAGTTCTTCTCAGGATCGTCCTTGCCAATTCTTTCCATCTTCAGCTTAAATTCTCTCACGACATCATCGACATCACGAGGCGGGACGTCTTTGATGTTGATGTAGAAACATCCACGCAGCAGTCGGTTGTCTCCCTGGATGAGGTCGACCCCCTCTCGGAAACGCGACAGCATATCTCGTGTGTCCTTGTCAATGCGGTACTCTGTCTTGAAGAGGGTGAGCCCACTCAGTGAAGCATTGAGCAGCGACAAGAACATATCTTCGCGAGGTGTACGTTCCATAGAGCCCAGGCCCTCAAAGTCGAGCACAACGTACAGACAGTCTCGACTGATGCGTGTCGTCAGCCATGCACCATCCGTGCATCGATCACCCGAGATGTCAAACAGCGATCCTGTTAAGTGATTGAGCATGTAGCTCTTCCCTGTACTCTGCTTGCCCATGCTGGAGATGACCTTCACCGGGCCAGTCCACCAGTCCAGAATGTCTTCATACAGGCCAATTTTGATGGCCTCCTGCAGCTGGTCTGTGTCATAGCTTGACGTGGGCAAATTGCTCTTCTTCCCATTTGAAAACAGACTCAGCTGGTTTTGTTCTGCACGGCAGATCTGAATTGGTACAAGCGAAATCACTCTCTGGATCCAGTCTCCGAGAGCATGCTCCTTCAAGTCATGTCCAATAGGTGAGCGACAGCAGTCACTCAGAGATATCACATCGACTGTCCGCTTGCGCTGGAACTCCTCCATTGGCTTGCATGTATTGCGCATCAAACCTTCGAAGAGGTCTTTCAAGTAATTATGGCAGAGGTCGCCTAGGTTGTCATGGTGTTCGTCGCCAGGCAAGTTCCATACACAAGTGACGTGAAGTGGCTGTCCCTCTATGCCAAGACCATCCTCGACTGGAAATTTGTCAAAAGCATGGTACAGATAGTCCAAATAGTTGCCGGCCCGTGGCTGTTGACCGCCTGCCCTATGTGACTGCAGCCTGTCGACTCCTTTCATCTCATATTTTTTGCTTTTGGACTCAGTCAGTACAACTTGAGAGACGAGTGCCTGCAGTCTGGGATTGAGGGCTACGAGGTGCATCTGCAGTGGAGTTCCCAGCTCAACAAGTCGAAGTGACGGCAGAGAAGAGGGCGGGAAAAAATCAGCATCAAGGACAATCCTAGTCAGAAAATTGTCTTTCTCCAGCGAGTAGACACTGACTGCAATGCGATCCAACATGTCTTGATCCTTCTGCAGCGAGCCTTGTCCAAGGTACAGGCTGGGAGGGTCAGGTGAGGACTCAGCTCCAAAATGCGACCAACAGAATTCCATCGCTGACTGAATTCCAAGGACGAAAAGGAAGTCACTGTTCAGAGAGACAATGGCCACTTCATTTGGCGGTTGGATGTCAATTGAACGATTTGTCATGCGCCTCCGGCTAATGTCATAGAAATTACACTTGTTTCTCCCGTTGAGCAGGCAGAGCACCTGCTGGCGCGGGACAAACACCAGCTGCTTCAAGTCACTGCTCGTTTCCCCTTCCATATTGATGCTGCATTGGAATGACCAGTCATTCCAGTCTTCATTGAACTTGAAGACGTCAATGCGGCAACTATCAGTCACATAGATGGCCATCAACCGACTGTCCTCATCGACTTCCACCATGGTGATGTCACCTCGCTTGATCAGACGCGAGTATTGAGTCGTCCCATCTGATCGTGCTGTCTCACTATGCAGCTGCCTGAAGTTCACCAGATGATAGGTGCAGACACGAATCCCGGGTGCACCGTGCTCCTTCACAAAAGCCAGCACCTTGCCCACCCGGAGGTAGAAGACCTTCAGCAGAGACTGAGTAGAGGGGTTGATGGGAAAGTTGCAGCCAGACGTCTTGACATTTGCGAGAAAGCCAAGCTCGTCTGCTTCTTGGCCAGTGTCAACAGTATTGATGTCCGCTTGCATGGCAAGGACGTTGAAAAGCTCCCTCACGTGGCCACAGAAGTGTTCCTCTTTGTAGTGAATCATGTGTCGTGGCTCACCACCTCTCCGGATGTGCCTCCGCACACTCAGGCTTTCTGATATACCGATAATTTCTCGCCTGTGGTCTGTTGACAAACTTGCCAGCCTCCTCTCCAGTGCTGCTGCGGTCTCCATCTTCATTTGTTCCTGCGCAGCCATGAGCTCATCCTCTCTCTTCCTCCACTTTGCAATTTCTTCCTTTTGGGGCAAGCAGGATTCCACATCACCACGAAGACGCCGCTTGATGTCATCAAGGATTTCCTGCGCTGCCTTTTTGCATTCCTTGTCCCGGAAAATGTCAGGCAGCCCGAACGCCAGCGGATTGCGGAGAATTTCCCGCTGGTGAGCTTCCTCCAAGTCTTGAAATTTCTGGCGTGTCAATTTTTTTCTTGAAAGCATCCCTGGCATCAAATTGGCTCTTGCAATGCTTTCAATGTAATTATCCACAAAGCCTCCACCTTGGCAGTGAGTGTCTAGAATGAAACCAGACAGTTCTCTGCGATAATTCTGCTGTTCTGCTGGTGTTGTCGGCCTCTCAATCTTCGCCAGGCCCTCGCTGACTGCCAGAGAGAAGACTATGTACGCTCGGCCCAAGGCATTGAGTCGTCGCGTTGCCTCGACTAGAAATTTCTCCATACTGCCTGCATTCATTTGTGGTTTTGTGGCACGGAGACTCCCATCTCTTGAGCCGCCAATGGAGATGAAATCATTGACATAATCAATGGCTCTTTGGCAGTCTCCATTCCGCACTTCATCCGTGCTGTAACCTCTGAGCCCTCCTGTCCTCTTGAAGTTCCTGTACTCAGCAACGTCAGCCTGGCGAAGGCGAGACAGGCTGAACACCTGCCACACCTCACAGACCGGGCACCGGATGGCGGCCCTGTCATCCTCATCATCACAGTCAGTATGGTCTTTCAGGCAGCTAAAGCAAAACACGTCTCCACATTGCAGCTGTCTTGGCTCCACAACAAAACTGTCACAAAGTGGGCAGTGCATGAATGACTCCGTTTGCTTGTTGATGGCTGCACTTTGGCCTGCAGAAGACTGAGATTCTTTGGGCAAGTACGGTAGGCGGTCAGCAATCAGCTCAGCATCGCGCAATGCCCCACGATGTTGTTTTTTACAGACTGGGCACGTTATCGGTCTGCCATGTAATTCAGAACTGGACAACTTCAAGCAACCTTCACAAATGGTGTCTCCACATAAGAGCTGCTTTGGATGAGTGTGAAGCTCGTGACACCAGTTGCAGGTTACCCTGCGTGCAAAGAGAGCGGTTTCAGCCTTCTCATAAAATCCGTCAAAGAAAAACTTGGCCACAGGGCAAAACTTAGAGATATGTGCGTCGGCCGCCTTGTTCAGCATCTCAATGTGCTTGTGTCGTTGGTGAGCGTCCTTTTCATTGCGTGACAATTCCTTCTCCATGTAATTTGACTTCTTTTCCATGGCTTTCACCTCGTCATAGAAGTCTTTTGAGCACAAACTAAGCAGTAGCAAGCGGAGTTCGATATCGATGCTATCACTGATCGTAGTGTGGAAGTTCTGGGCGCACTCCTGCATGAACAGGTGCAGCTCCGTGTCTGTGAACTCTTGCTCAGGTTCCTCGCACGGCCGGACTTCATCACAGACATGCAATGCACAGCACCGGCTACTGTAAGTCAGGCCGACATCCTCGGTTGATTTGGCGCAAGTCAGAAGCTGGGACGGAAGCGAGGCCTTGAAACCCCGCTCAAGGGTGACCTTCTCCTGGGTGCCTTGCTCTATATTCAGTTTCATCAACTGTGTTCTCTTCTTCTCCTTCTCATCAACAAACGGGTTGGCCTGGAACATGGCTACATCCTTCTCGTTGTAAAAGACCAAGATCTCGCTGCTCAGTTCGAGAAGATAGCGCAGCAAGTTACAGGTGATGTTTTTCCTTGACAACCGAGTGAGGGCATTGTCTGTGTGGATGAAGACAAGGAACAGCAAATTGCAGCTGCTGGAGAGGCAGTAGAGGCCAGGCTGTTTTGGAAAGTCATTGCCATCCAGGATGTTCTGCTCTGCCAGCCACAATCTCATGCTTTCTGCATGGCCATACAAACCCACCACTTTGATGGACTTTGAGTTCAGCTGGGCAAAGTCCAGTCGGCTAGCTCGCCTGATCTCATGTTTTGCAAGTAATTGGTGGATGCCGTCGATCTTCACCAAAGCCTTCAGTGTCATGGTGCCCAGCTCTTGGACATCGCCGTCTACCATCACCAGCGGGATGACATCAAAGTTCATGGTCATAAACTGCACCGCAGTGAAGTCACCGTCCTTTGCAGCTTTGCGGACACGGTTGGTCATGTGCGTGCGACGTCCAGCCAAAAATGCCCTCAGCTCAGCAGTCATGGCATATTTCCCATTGGTAGGGAGAAGCAGTCGTTGGTTGCGTGCCAGCACTTGCAGTACGCTTAAATTTATACGCTGATGAGTCTTATCCGGCCCGTTCACATGAGTTGCTATGTCACACTGTTGGCAGAGAGACAGGTAGCAATCCAGGCAGCAAGTGATGGCATCGGCAGATTTGCATTGCTGGCAGGAATGGGCAGTCAGGGTCCTGTTCTCCGTTGGGAGACGAGACCGCTCATGAAGGCATCTCAGGCCAGACTTGTGCAGGACTGTGTCGCATCCCTCACAGAGGAACAGCCCACACTCTCCGCAGACAAGCACTGGCTGGTGGTTTGTGCAATGGCCACAGGATAGGGCAAGCAGCACTGGGACAGGATGGTGGCTCTGTAGCACAGTAGTCTGCATGTGTTGTTGCTCCCAGCAGTTAGCACAGAGTGCCAACGTGCACTTGTGGCAATAGCTCTCGGCGGACCTACTCTTGCATTCTTCGCATACCGGGAGAATGACATCTGCTGACAGTGTCGCTGGTGTGCTTAGAAGAATGTGACTACGCAGCTTTCCCGAGCTGTGGATTTCTTTTGAGCACTTGGCACAGAAAGGTACTGCACAGCCGATGCAGAACTTGGCCACACATGGATCAGTACATTCAGCACAATGTTGAGCAAGATGGTTGGACGAGATGTCTGGGCTCAAAGCGCTGTCTTGGTCCAGACTGGTGGAATCAGCACTAACTATGTCTGGTATCTTCACTGGGATGTGCAGTTGCAGTTTGCCATTCGCATGAATGACTCCCCAGCAACTTTCACAATAAGCCAATTCACACACTTCACAGTAATGATTGGGGCCTGCGGGCATTTCACCACACTCGCCACAGACAGGAGCATGCTGCAGTGCACCATCTGTAGGATAGGTAGACAAACGTGCGGATGTGTGACCGGCGGTCACATGTCGCCCTTTCCAGCAGTCTTCACACACTGACATGGTGCATGATGTGCAAAATAGCTTCGCTGAACCTGTGCAACAGTCACCACAAGCATGCAAGGTAGGCGATGGGTGGTGCTCATGCAGGTTGCCGACTGAATGGATGTCTTCCCAACAGCTTGGGCAGAACCAAAGCTCACAGTCCTTGCAGTGGCTGACACCTGGTTTCTTCTCGCATTCTTCACACAGACGTTCTTCAGACGTTGTCCAGCCACTATTGGCGGTAATGGGATGAGCTGTGTGAGTGTGAAGGGACCCCATGGAATGAATCTGCTGCCAACAGTTGCCGCAAAAGTTTGTCTCGCACTCACCACAGAAACTTTCAGCAACAGCATGGTTGCATTCATCGCACACATGCTGATCATCAGTGGTAGGAGCTGTCTTGCTGCCTGGTGCAAGTAAAGGGAGAGGTGTGTGGCTTTGAAGCAAACCAACTGAATGGACAGCATCCCAGCAGAGAGCACAGAAGGTTACTTCGCAGTCAGCACAGCGACGGTCAGCGGGAGCTTCCTCACACTGGTCACAGGTTACCATGGGGAGTGTAGTCATGGTTATAGCCACTGGCACATGACCTTCCTGTGAGGTGTTGTCATGGATGTGCATCCAGCAAGTGACACAGAAAGGCACATTGCAGCCCAGGCAGATGCTTGAGGCGAAAGCAGCGCCACAATTGTGACACACGACTTCTGGCAGGCCATTGTGAACTCCGCCTCCTGGTCCAGAAATACCAGGAATGGACCGAGAAACAGGCAGACTTGCCGCTTCCCGCAAAGGGTCATGGGCATCATGCATGCGTGGCACTGGATCTGGGGAGGACCGGGACTCACTGCCAGCATGCAATCTGTTGTCCGGGGCAACACTCTTCTGTGGACGAACCGCAGCATTGTCTTCAGTGAGTTGTGGAATAGCACCTAAGTCCGCTGTGGGCTGTTCACAAGGTGGAAGACCTTCAAGGTCTTCTTGTCCGCTCTCTGGATCCCCGCTTTGGCTCCTTTCAACGACAAGTGGGCCACTGTGGAGGTTTTCTGGTTCAGGTGGCTCTTGGTCGAGTGTATCTGAGCTGACAACACGTGGAATCGGCTGCTTACTTCTTGTTGATTCCAAAGCTTCAGGTAGATGGTTTTGAAGGTTTCCAGCCGAATGGATGCGTTGCCAGCAGCTTGTGCAGAACAAAAGCTCACAGTCCTTGCAGTGGCTGACACCTGGTTTCTTCTCGCATTCTTCACACAGACGTTCTTCAGACGCTGTCAAGGCGCTATTGGCGGAAACGGGATGAGCTGTGTGGGTCTGAAGGGACCCCATGGAATGAATCTGCTGCCAACAGTTGCCGCAAAAGTTTGTCTCGCACTCACCACAGAAGCTTTCAGCAATGGCTTGGTTGCATTCATCACACACATGCTGATCATCAGTGGTTGGAGCTATCTTGTTGCCTGGTGCAAGTAAAGGAAGAGGTGTGTGGCTTTGAAGCACACCGACAGAATGGACAGCATCCCAGCAGAGAGTACAGAAGGTTAGTTCGCAGTCAGCACAACGACGGTCAGCGGGAGCTTCCTCACACTGGTCACAGGTCACCATGGGTAGTGAAGTCATGGTTATGGCCACTGGCACATGACCTTCCCGCGAGGTGTTGTCATGCTCACTTTCTTCAACCCTACTACGTGAATAGTCCGACAGGGTCTGTGTAGTGTTACTGGTTGTCAGACCTGCACACACACAGGCACATAGACAAGAAATCAACATTTAGGCACTGAAGCCGCTGCCAACATCATACATTTTTGCCATTGGCCAGGAATGGGCGAGTAGAACTGCCTTGCAAATGATTTCCTCAGTTAGCTTGAGCTTTCGAAGTTCCAAGCATTCAAAGCGTGAATGGTCTGCATCGGCAGTCTCATTTGTTCTGTTCCTTTTAATACCGGAGTTTGAAAAAGTTATCAACTTTAGGTCCAGGAAGGGATTTACAGGATGGTACAGGTGGGGATGCATGGTAAGCTTTGTTCTGGAAAGTGACACTTTTTTCAGTTACAAATGGAGATTTTGGCCAGGTGTGAGGTTATGGCCATGTGTAAGGTTTTTGGTTTTGCCACTTTAACTTGCAAGAGGGATCTTTCACGTTTTCAGCAACCTTTGTTAGCTCAGATTTCTTGGCCTTAAATTAGTCCCATGACCTAATTTAATGCAAACTGATAGAATTCAAACTTGAAGCTTTGAAAAGCTGCAAAGAGAAATAATATCTGTATCCATCTGTGTCTTGAAGTAACTACACACGCAATCATGTTTAATAGACATTTCATGAAGATTAATTTGTCAGGTTTTGATTGGCAATAGCCTTTCCTGGGGTTGAACTGACTTTGAACAAACATGATACTTTCTCAATATACTGTGTAAAGGCCAATACTCTGGAAGGGCAAGGTTTACATTGAAGACTTTATTGAAGCAAAAAGGAAGCAGCGCTCCTGATCTAGAGATCGTTGAAAAAAAACATTTCATCTGCACCCGGAAACACAACTTGCAGAGACAACTAAAAACTGAAGCGCTCAGCTGACTGACAGATTATGTAGGCCTCTACATGTGTGCCAAATCTACAACAGGTGAGTAAAGCAGATGTCGACTTAGATTAAAAAAAAAAAAATAGGTGTTTAGATCAGAGCAGGTGGTCAGGAGAAGGCAAGTCGGTGACATAGATCGAACAATGAATGAAGATTATGAAGTGTACAGACTGCATAGAACAGAAAAGAAGAAAATGTATAGATATTCCTCAATTTTGGTCCACTCTACACGATGTATGTCATTTTGCAAGGTATTACGGAGAGCACTTCTCAACTTCACTAGTTTGGCCTCTCAGAGCATTTCCTACAAAAAACTTGGTGGAAACTGAACAAGAGGATCAGATGATTGCCTTTTCGAAGAAACTGACTCCAGGACTAGCGCATTCCTTCTAGCTGTGCTCTGGTTATGATATATTGTCGAGAATGCCTATCTATTCTTCCACAGGTTTTGCAACTTCATAGGCCAGAAAGGCCCAAACAGTACTGTCTGCAGTTTGATGTCACTTCTTGCCTTGTTCAGCATTCTCACAGGGACAAATTCAGCTGTCTGATGGCTGGGCCGTCAAAATGGCGGAGCACATACTTCAGTTGAAAAAATGGCAATTCCCCAACCAGGATTCGAACCGGGACCCTCAGCTTACATGGCTGATGCTCTTCCAATTGAGCTATCGAGACCAGCGACTCACTAGTCAGGACAAATGACACTTCAATCACTTAGCTTTTCCACCACCTCACAACACTGATACCTCACAGCACTGATACCTCACAACACTGATACCTCACAGCACTGATACCTCACAACACTGATACCAATGGTGTGTGTATTACCTGTCAAACTCTCCTTGTTGCTTTCATGATCGTCATCAACAAAAAAGGTTCCACACATGGCTATTTGAAAAGTGAGAATTTTTATTTTTGTGATGATCATGTGTAGAACTCAGCATGCCCTGGTTGAAAAGGGCTAAGGAAAACAAAGATACAGACCTTCAAATATCCCCCCAGAGAAATGCACTAGCCCTGCTGTAGGCACTGAAAGTATGACATATTTTTCCGGTCCCATGCGGTTTTAGTCAAGTGCCATATGCATAGAAAGGGGTGGTGGGACTCAGAGTGACGCACACACCGCAAATGTTGTGATTAATGACCGGGCCTGAGGCATATGTTAGCAGAAATCAATGGTAACTCTTTGTTTCTGACCATTTGTTTACCAGTGCCCAAACAAGTGTGTTAACACTTTCCCCTTCCTCAACAGTTTGAAAAATAACTGAAGTATGTAAAGAAGCACAGTGGAAAAATGCCAATGCCCCGACCAAGTTCAAATCCTGGTTAGGGCATTGGCATTTTTTCCACCGTGCTTCTTTCCATCCTCTCCACTACTTCACTTCCCCCTTTCTTCCCAAAAATATCTTTCTCCCAAACTCCACCATTAATTCTTTCTTTGTGGGTGCGAGATGCACTTATGTTGTGACGGGTCCCCTATTGGGAGCGGTTGGTCATGTGGGCCTTCGGTGAGACCAATCAGTGTTGTGATTTATCAGTGTTGTGAGGTATCAGTGTTGTGAGGTATCAGTGTTGTGAGGTATCAGTGTTGTGAGGTATCAGTGTTGTGAGGTATCAGTGGTTGGCTACCAATGCAGGTAAATTGTTTATGTTTTTAAAAAACACACACACACAAGTTTCAAAGGTACAGACAGAGCAGTTCCCTGGGTCTGTCAGTCTCAGAGTTCGCATGGGACAAGATCCTGGCAAACCAACTGAACAACTAATGTGTTATGGCTGCAAATTGAAATGTAACGCAGCACACATCAGTGGCCATAAAGACCTAATGATAGCGATGCAAGTGCATTTTTGTTCAATTGCTACCCGTTGCAGGTGGAAAGTTTCAATTGAACTTTCAGTCATTCAGTTTGCCGTGACGTCGTAGTACCACTGAGTCCCGTTATTGTACCGAGTCTCCTTGTTTTTCCATACACATGCAATTTTTGTAATCTGTATAAGCTAACAATTTTCATAGCTGGAGATATTCGTATGTTCACTAGACCTGACTCTCAGTGGCCCCTGATTTAAACTTTGGGAAGAGATTAATGGAAAACAATGGTGCTTTCCCCTCTACTACAAAAAACAGTTGTGTATAATAATTGGTGCGGATGCAGTTGTAATATAACTGGGTTCGAGTACGAACCCAGGTGACGTCTGGGTGCTTGTCCGAGAGAGCTCCTGAGCTCTTGCGCACCATGTGTGCTGTTTTGTGCTTGTCTGTTTGTTGTTGCTTGCCACGTTTGGTTTGCAACTTGCAGCATTTGGCTTTTGGTTTACTCGTTCTTGCTATCAATCCCATGCCATTGAGTGGTGCCTCATAGCGTGCGTATTCTGTCTGATGGATACTTCGTTGGCGTTGGGATACTCTGAGATGCTTGGGATTGGCAGAAGTCGACTCGTCTGTTACAAATTGGTGCAGCGGGCAGGATTTCAGGCTTTTCCTTAGGATCTATTCTGACATGGCGAACCGACCTGTGGCCATTCCAGAGCCATTTTCCGGGGAGCACGGAGGGGATTGGGATGCATATCTCACCTACTTCTTCAACCACGTGGAGCTCAACGATTGGACAGAAGCTGAACGATGCCGGTGGGTGAGCATTCGGCTGAAAGGCAATGCACACCTGCCAATCTCTGCCGGCCAACGCTCAGCTAAACTTCACAGAGTTAACACAGGCTTTGGGACGTCAACTTTCTGCTGTGGAGTGGCAGACACTCTGGAAGGCAGAGTTTAAGGCTCGCTGCCACCTTGCCGGCGAAACTCTGGCCGATTACACTGGAGCTTTGAGCCGACTCGCGACCAGGGCGTACCGCAGCGTGGATGCTAATATCGTGGATGAATTGGTAAAGGACCAGTTTACAGAAGGTCTGTCAACCGGGAAACTTCGCTTGAAGGTCAAGGAGGCTGGACCAGTGACGCTGGACGCAGCGCTCACACGTGCCCTCCAGATTGGCGCGTTTTACAAAGCGGAGATCCAGAAATCTCTCGTCACCGTTTCATCGTTAGAAGCGACAGCAGCGGTGAACGCTGTCAAGAACATGAAACGCCTGCTGCGGAGAATCGACGAATTCTTGAAGCACTCGAGAAAATCAAGGCCGCCCTGATTGAGGCTGTCAAGAAACCGGCACCTTTGGACCGACAAGACAGAGACAATCACGTCTGCGTGGCGCATGCTGGAACTGCGGAGAGTTTGGCTACTTACGACGTGACTGCCGCAACAAGGTGTCGGAACACCAAGCCTCGGGTCAGGCAGACGGTGGCGAGGAGTAGACCCACCTGCCGGCGTCCAGTGCCACAAGGAACACCCCGGCCGAGCAGGTGGAAGAAGCGGACATCGCGTCTGTACGAACGGTGGACAGTACGAGAGTAACATCGGCGTACGTTGAGATAACCATCTTTGGGCAGACTACTAGAACGTGTGTCGACAGCGGATCCACGGTGTCATTGGTGTCAGAAAAGTTATGGAGCACTTCGGACCTGGACATACCAACTGTATTTGAAGAAAGTTGAAGGACTTTTTGGATCTCACTCTCATGATCAACTCAAAGAAGGTTAAGAGCAGCAGTTCTTAGGACGCGAAGTGAGAAAAGAAGATGTTGTTAAATTTGGAAGACGTTTCGGCGTCAACGCCATCAT
>JAOWAR010014807.1:0-13840 GCA_028571005.1 Clathrina lutea
TGATGATGGCGTAGAACGCCGAAACGTCTTCAAAATAAAGTTATGCGACACTTCAAGAGTCATGACTGGAATTTTTTGGATCATACTAGAGTGTCATCAAGCCGTGCCTTCACCCCCTTGAAGTCGGGATTTAATTTGTAACTTTTCTCGTACCTGGACGTTTACCGAAAATTGATCGTGAAATGTTCGTGAATTGGGCAATAGATTTCTCGCATGTTTATTGTGCCCATTCCGAACATGGTCTGCCCGCTGGTGTTCAGCCCATGTGTATCTCTCCCTGGTGGATTAGAGACGGCGATAAGTAATCAGGTTTTTCAGCAGTGACTGGCAAACCATTCCTGAGTCGATCCTACCGTGCCGTTGAATAGCGCGGTCCGGGATCGGACTTCTTGGCACACCCATTTAGCTGAGAGCAATCGATCGTACTACCTTTGAAGAGGTCGGCCTGGGACGTCTTGGCACAGCTACCCAAGCAATCGATCTTACTACGTTTGAACAGGTTGGCCTGGCACGTCTTGGCACAGCTAACCAAAATTTTTCCTTGCTTGATTTTCGGGAAGACGCTGTCAATGGAAGACTGGCAGGGACTTTCCTTTCTTCCATCTTCATGCTTTCTTCTTCCATAGCTCCCACGCCCATCTACCTCTGCGAGGCTGAGCTGTCCGTTTCAACATTATGGTCGCTTCTCTCGTGTCCTGAATTCATCCGGAGTAGCATCCCTCGTTGCTTCTCAACGACCCTGTGTCCGTGATGTTATAATAGGTTCAGTCCTGCCGAGTCCTTGTAATTCAATGTCTTGCCGGCATGTCACTACCGAGGGTTCTACTAAGCCATGCATTGTCACCACCCCTAAAGACGCATGAATTGTCCCAACCCTGGGCTCTACAAAGACTCATGTACATTGTATTGTCCCCAATTTGTGGCTAACCGTGACGTACGTGTAATTTATAACGTCCCCAAGTTTCATTATGAAAGGAAGCACCGGGAAGGCCCCAGTCTATTTCTGTAGACTTCATCAAGGATGGGCGCCTCTGAAAATCGTTCTCGGAAATCTCGGCTGCCATATGGTCGTCAGACATGAATTACTACCTCGCTTATAAATTGACAGTTAATTATTTAAATAATCAAAAGCATCCGGTTGGTTAGGGTGTGGAATTCATTGGCAAGTGTGTTGAATTCGTTGGTAAGGGTGTGAAATTCATTGGTAAGGGTGTGAAATTCGTTAACCTTATCAGGACCAGGGGGAAGATTGTGCCCCCCCTCCCAGTTTATTTTCGTGTGCAATTAAGAAAACACTTGAAGAAAACTTCTGTTAAGGCCTGACTTTTCCCTTTTATCTGTCCTGAGGAGAACTAGAACATTTCGGTAGGATTTGAGGGATCCAGACTGGGTGGACATGATTCAGGAGAAAGTTCCCAGAACGTCTTATGACTGGTGAGCTGGGAACTTTCTCCTGAAAAGGAGTCGGTTGCGTTGCTAGACACCTGGTGCACATATGCAATGACTGTGTGTTAAATGGCTGCCGAGCTGTGCGCGAACAAGGTGGTGAACGGCTGATCAGAAGACTGTTGTGCAGATAAACTGCCCAGAGCACTGTTGTGTAAATACATATTTGCCTCTACTGTAATCTCTGTAGCTGGTTTAGTCTTACATGGAGCTTGGAAGTCATGTGCAACTCTGTTTTGGCTCCTCTCAGATATGTCCTGCCATATCGTGCAAGTTTTGTCTGTCTCGGAACAATAAAGCACTTATTTGTGGATTTGGCTTAAAATTTGTTTGACATTGAGCTTTTGGAGAAAGAGGGCAATGACCACACAATCTTGCCACAAACTGTTGGGAATGTAGCTCTGCCTACAGTAAAATTTCCCAGGTGTTCCCTCCCCCTTGCTCTTTGGAGGTCCAAAAAGCCTGGTCCTGATAGGGTCAACACAAGAATGCACATTGCGGTCTTAGTAGTTTCTACTAAGCCATCCTCGGAGATGCATTCGCTCCTTGTGCATCTCTCCCTTCCCCCTCTCTCTTTCTACCTCTCCCTCCCTCTCTCCGTCCCTCCTTCCCTCTCTTCCCCTTCTCTCTCTCTCTCTCTCTCTCTCTCTCCTTTCTCTCTGCCTCTCTCTCTCTCACACACACACACACTCCGGCTCCACGCGCCTCCCTCTCCTCTTCGTTACTATTCGGGTTAGCTGAAGCTGATCTCGCTATTTTAAAGGCAATTCGCCACCAAAGCTATCGTCAAAAATCTCTCCCTGTCACCATGAATACTGCAAAGGCGTGATCCTATCCCACGCCGTCGAGAGACGAGGCCCATTTCTTCACGATTCCTTTGCACGTAGCCCTTTCATACATGACAGCCATCTTACCGGGTAGTTCCAATTTCTTCCTCCCACCGGCGTGGTCATCCAATGAGTGTAGACACTAGTTTACGAGACTAAAGGGGTTGGTTGGTTGTTGTTTGCGTGTTCATGGCGTTTGACGTCTGCCATATCGGCACGCAGGACCACCGAAATTCTCCTGCAGCAAGCCTTCGATTCACCACAGAGAAGTACTTGACCGACTCGCGTGCCCCATGGTGTTCATGATCTGTCGACGTTGCCCCGGATATCGATTGTTGAGGCCCACGCTACATTACACGTTGCGGGCGGCCAGACAGGAAGCGGGCGGACTTCCTACTCTAGGTTGCACCATTTGGTAATAAAAGCATGCCTTATGCAAGGCAAGGGCAAACTTGGGTACGAGAACGATCCCGATTCGTGCCAACAGCGCAAAGGCCAAGAATAGGATCCTTGACTGGTATCACGTGTCCTGTCGCCGCAACCCATTTTTCTTTGGAAATCCCCTGCTCCTGGATGGGCCCAAAGCGTCCGAAGGCGTCTGTCCTCCTGGAAGCATTTCGAGGAACCCACAAGTGGGTCGCTCACGTATGCATATAGAGCTTCAATTTCTAAATCAATTAACATCCTCGCAAATTCTCCCTGAGAATCAATGTACCCTCTCCTTGTCTTCTCAAAACCATCGCAAACCACTACACAGGCCCCGATGGCATCACATTCTTTCTTGCTGAGCTCCCGATCGAGGGGAAGAATCTGTGTTTTTGAAGCCATGCAGCGCACAGAACATTTGGAGCCCAGAACAACCACAGCCCACTTGTGGCAGTGCGCCCCTAATCCGGTGAGGACGGGGATGCACGCCATCCATTTTTTTTTAATCTTTAAGGATTAGACATCGGTCAGAAAAGAGGAGAGCTCACACTTGGTGCTGAGACCGCGATCGAGCCTGCAGCACTAAATGTCCTAGAAGACGAGAGTCGCCAATTACTTAAGTCACTGTCGACTGTAATATCAAGTCCGATCCGTAAAGACAACATAATATACTGAACTAGAAACTGCTCAATTGCTCATCTTTTCAATTTTGGAACGCCGTTATGGCGCATGAAGGCGACACCGGCGAAGGTTGCTGGGTGCCGCAGGTTCACAGCGGTAGTGTCAGCCTTCAAAATCTCACCTCGGCAACTTATGATTTGTCTCGGCTCTGTTCAATCCCATCTCTCTCTCTCTCCCTTTCTCTCTCTCTCTCTCTCTCTCTCTCTCTCTTTCTCTGTCTCTCTGTCTCTCTCTGTCTCTCTCTAAACATATGGGATAGGTTGTCTGCCAGCACTGGTTAGTGCCGCGAATGGTCTCATGAGGAGACTTCCTGCATCAAGATTGCAAGAAAATTATAAAAGATGAAATTTCTACTTTTTGAAACGTCCTGTCAATGGCGTGCGTATGTGCATCCGACAAAGTCCCTGCCCAGCAGTCCTTCGGACTCAAAATGGGGCCTCTTCTGCCGACCGACACGCTTGTGAAAAAAAAATACTATAAGAGGATGGGCTGCATTTCTATTTCCCTGGATCACAAAAGATGAGTTCTTAATACCGGTTCGTCATCAGCTTCATGGTAAAGATCCGCTCAGTCAGGATTCGTTGGACCAGACCAATCCCCTAACAATGCACCGATGTCTGTGTGTACCAAATGTTCCTAGGTCAGCACTACAGGCTAGACAGACCAGGTAACGTTCGAGGTCATGCGCGCACCGCGCAAAACTGCGGTTGTGGGGCACACCATGGGGCAGCTGGATGGGGCATGTTTCTTAATTATAACAGCTTGCTTTTCACATTCATCATGTGAAGCCAAAACCACTCGGCTGTTGATTGAATCAACTCTCATTTCATTCTTTGCTGTTCACCTTAGGCTCGAGGATAGCCCGTTAAACTCGTGAAAAGGCCGAAACGTCCTCATCGTTTATTTTCACATCCACGCGAAAAAGCACAGACCAAGCGCATTGTACAGGTAGTGGTGTCGCGAGTCAAAACCTAGTGTATAGGTTGTTCCAAATAGAAGCCAGTCAATCTCAGTGTTTTGCTCACAGTCCAGAGGTCTGGTTGTCCCGGCTAGTCGCGACCGTCACTACCGAGCCGGTCTCTGCGTTTCAATCATGGTACGCCAAGACCACGATGTGCTCGGCGACGGCAGCGCAAACTGGACCATGCAGGCTGAAGCACACGGCAATATCTAGAATCTAGCAATTGTCGAGAGATACCTAGAGGTTAGCACTTCTTAACAGATTATTACTAGAACCGATCGCCGCGGAGGGAGCTCCGCGTGAAGTCCAGAAACGCAACCTGAGGACAGATGCCTCGAAGACTTGCTTGCGATGACCTCTCTTCGCCGCGGAGGTGAACTGAAAGCGTGTCAATATAATACAGGGCCCTTAAGAGGTGCACGACATCGATCTTTGTAAAGGCCGTGCAGGCTGATATCTCACGAAAATGCGAGATCATTGAAGGTGCAGCCATTTTCCCCAAAGTCGTCTTTATGCTCAAACTGGTACAATCCCAGTCTATCGGTGACCGGCAGTCCTTTCTGCAGGTGCAATTTTCACGCTTTTCTGTGGCAAAGACTGATGCCTATGGGCTGTGATCTTCAAAGAAGAGGGGACCGATCACGAGCGAGTGTTTTCGAATGTTTTGCATAATTTTCCTGACTCTACATAGTCGCGGTGTCGGAGACTCGCAGTATACGTAGCCATCGAAGCGCTGCTATCATAAACACTTTGACTACGCCATTGAGAGTGTCATTGACCGTCGGAGGTGACAATTAGTATGCTAACAGAGAGGACTTTGCCAAGTCACCCGTTCACAGAATCCCGGCGGGTGATACTACTCGAATGAGGTCACTCGCTGTACATGTATAGTAATACCCATATTCAGATAATCCGTGGGGATAACAAGTACGCGAGGGCGTGCACAGCAGTACGTGCATTATGATCATGCAGCTTTCAGCCGGTCGGAGGCGACCCCCACTGGGGAGAGATCGGAGAGGGTGGCGGTGGGATCACGCTGAAACACTCCATTCACCATGCTTCGGCCGCAAGGTTAATATTCATTGGACTTTTCAAAACATCCTTAGTGCGATTCCCGGTGCCGCCAACCAACAGTCCTGAGCTCGAGTTCTGTCCGTTGTTTAGAGATTGGAATGCTTCCCCCTGTGATCTTTCCTCGAGTCTTTCTATTTCCTTTAGCATGTAAGAGAAACAAAAACAAATCAGGCGAGCGCCAAGCGGAGGGATCGATTCACTGGCCGTCCGAATCAATGGCGAAATGTAAGTTCGCAGTCAGGCGAGGCTCAAAAGGGCTTCGTCCCTGAGGACACATGGTCACTCAAATTACAACCGGCCAACTGCACGTTCTTCAGAGCAATCATACATGTACATATTCGGCAATAAGCTTGCCATTTATGCGTCAGTGAGGGTATGGGTAGCTGTAAGGTAGAATTCTCGACAGTGAGGGTATGGACAGCTGTAAGTTAAAAGTCTCGACAACGAGGGTATGGACAGCTATAGCATAGAATTCTCGACAGTGAAGGTACGGACAACTGTCAGATAGAATTCTCGACCAGCAGAGAACATCAGAAAGACAAACGAGAAATGCACTCACACACGCATGAACCTTTAAAGTACCCAGAGCTGTCTTGACGAGGACCTGTGGCCTTTAATTTGTACAATGTCATGTACTTTTGCCCAGGAATAGTCCCCTGTCTAACATGAATACTGTCAATGATCGCGTCCGAGCTTTAGACGCCAATCCGAGTCGCAAGCCTCTAACGATCCCATTCAGAGCCTTAATAATCGGCAATCATGCGTATGGAAGACATTGATCACGAGAATTCAACATATGACAGCCGTAGTTGTATTGATATGACAACGTACGGTTCAGACGGAAGGTCACAGACTTCTACTATGCACAACGGCCAAATGTTAGGCAAGGACTGCTTGGTGTACTAAATGAGTTTTTGAGAGACCTCGCGACATCACTCGATTGATGCGTCAGGAAGCCTGCAGGCAAGGTGCAGTTGGTGGTCACGTGTCGTGAGTACATGGCCGCTGGACAGTTAGCCGTTAGCAGGTCATTAAACGTCAGAGGAGCCGCCTAAAAGCAGTCGTCACTAGTCACGCTCCAGCTCTTCATTGCCCCCCCCCCCCCACACACACGCACAAGTTCGGAAACCCTTGATCAGAGCCATGCGTGAATTAAAGGCTTGATCGGCGGGCGAGAAGCAATTCGGTGTGGCCAGTTTGCACATCGTGTACCCCTACGTAGGAAGGAAGGGCTTGCTTGGTCGCTGTGCCGGAAGTGCCAACTGTAATAGGCAAGTTGTTTTGAAGTTATAGCATGATGCAACATATAGTATGTAACATAATTTTACATTCATTCGTTGCAACATGCTTCGTTTGTCTAAACAGTTCAATTCAAAGGTCAGCGGTGATTGACAACAACTAGCTTCACCGGAATGTGAAAACTAAACGTCCGCTAAACGGGGGAACAGACGGCGGTGACCTCGTTTCCGTGAACCTACCCACCCGGCGTGCTCGCTCCACTTGATGTTCACCCGGCACGTTATGGTCCCCCACTTGGTTTCTCCCCATTGTGCTTGAAATTGATCTCATCACGTACCTTTTCATCGCTTGACAATGACGCTGTCTTGCATCGCGGAAGGCTGCCATGCACACTTGCGTTCGGAATGGTATTAGCAAGGGGGCGTTGTACACAGCCTCTGAGAATAAACCAGCAAGGCGCCGAATAACATGATTGTCTGCGCGTGATCGCGACAGTTGACTATGGACAAACGCAAAGCATAGACTATGGACAAACTCAAAGTCACAGGACGCTGCAAAATGCATGTCCTCGGATTGGATCGCCGGCGGATTCTTGGAGAATGGTCACACGCAATCTTCAATTGACTTGATGCATGCCGGTGTGCATGCATAGCACGATAGGGCGCGAAAAGGGACTATTCGCCCTTTACTCTGCGGCTGGGTGAAATGGAAAATATCAGCCATGCTCCCGGTCGTCTTGTCTTGTAGATATCTTTCATGGAGTGCTGCCATGCCCTTATCAGTACTGGCTCGATTGCCGACCGTCACTGTAGTGGACTGCAAGCGGCCTCGGCACACTGTAAGAACGACTCGCGATGACCGCTTCGCTCATTACACAGAGTCAGCAGAAACGCCTTGTATGATGGAGAGAAAGATACACCCGCCTCGTGCCAAAAACTGAGTTAGGCCGGGTGGTTTAGATTGCTCGAGTACCGACAACTCTCGGAGTATGGCTTGTAAAACGCCCGGTATTGGTCAGCACAACAAACATAACAAAGGAGAAACGTCTATAGACCTAGTAAGTGCCTGCTGCTATACATATATGGTCACTCACTCTACGAGTATTGGGACGTATCTGTTTTCTGATACCCTTCCCAAAATGTCGTCGTGGTGAAGCATGTCCCTGAAAGTGCACGCACGGCGCTCCATGCAGGCATCGACCGTCCTGAAGTGGTGAATTCGAAGCCGACGTCTTGTGAAATGACAATAAAATCCTTATTTGTCTTCATGCTTCATTTCAAACTTGTGGCAAGCATGACAGATCCGACGGGCAGGCGCAAACTCTCTGTAGCAGAGGGAGACAGGGTAGTCAAGCTCCTAAAAAAAATGTCACACAACCTTATTGTTACTATTAATTTAGTAAAGGGAGGTTACAACCGCCAGTTACCACAACAAACGCCTTGTTCAGCTTTGTCCCCCGCCTGCATGCTTGCATTTTTGTCTAAAATAAAATTAGAAGGGTTAAATCCGGAAGGAAGCACGGTTGACGACGTCGGGACTTCCCATCTTCCTTTTGCTATATTCTTACCGTGTCAAATCGCCTCAGAGAAAAGGATCAAGGTCCTTCTGGAAAACTTTTTGTGTCGGTTTTGAGATTAAATTCCTTCCGCCCAATACGGAAACAGAAGGAAAAGTCTCATGAATCCCCTGGTGTCCTTTTTCGGCCTATCATCACTGCATGAAAGGCGATATACATGTATGTACATGTAGATCTGCGCACGTGCAGATTGCGCCTTGAACGGCCGATGATGGCAAGTTTCGAGGCTTCGGCGGAGGACACCAGGGCTTCATGCTGGCCACACGCCCCAGCTGGCCCTGCTGACCCTGCCGGATCCGAGATGCGTTTTGCTACTTCGCGATGCCACGCTAGCACGCGAGGGCGTACACGCGCATGTACATGTACATGTACATGTCAACACAACATGAGTGAGCTTTCACTACGTTCACCGCGTCCAGCGCTGACCAAGCCCACACCTGGAGCTGGGTGACACGCACTACGTTAGCAATTATCTGTACAATACTAAGATTTCTTTACGCACCAGGTTCCTGGTGAGGATCGTCTGTAGAAAAAAATAACAACTTTCGTATCACCGTTGGCAGGATGACAATTCAGCGAATAAGTGGTTTGCGAGGAGCCACTGACGCACGGTCGCTTCCACGTTTGATCGCCGCCCATCTTCGACGCTGAGTATCATGAAGCTTTTCAAGAGAGCCTTCGTGCGATTCAAATGTGACACTATACCTGTCTCCGTTTTCGTGGGTGAAATATTTGAAAGCCTTGCTTACAACTTTGCCTCGAGAATCAGCCTGCGATGTAATGGAGACAAAAGGAACCTAGTTTGACCTGCGCAAAGGGGCCGGATCGATTAATTTGGGCCGAATCAGTGGCGAGGTCTAAGTTCTTCTCGTTCTCATTCGGTTTTCATCGAAAGGCGTCTTCGTCTCTGACAACAGGCCCTTCTTGCACCTCATTACATTGTACATCCAAAGGGAATTTGCAAACGCCGGAATCCTTGCCTCTCGTTCTCTATATAGCTATTTATACATCTGTTAATCAGATTTAACTGACGAAATCGAACTGAACGAGATGATCAACCATCCGAAGCGTTCAAACCCCGCCGGTAAAGAAGAAGAAAAAACACAACGTCACCTTCGAACTTTTAGGAAATGCTGAGAATATTATTTTGAAGTTTTTTTTCCGACGGCTTGCGTAGGATAAAACGTCGTCATCGCCGCTTATGTGTTAATGGCATGCATACACTGGTCTTGGTCAGCTCCAGACAATCACAAGTCTTTCCTTCTCCTTCTTCTTCTTCTTCTTTTTGTTCTTCTTCTTCTTCTTCTTCTTCTTCTTCTCCTCCTCCTCCTCCTCCTCCCCCTCTTCCTAGTCCTCCTCGTCGTGGGCGCCAGAAATAACTTGGAAAAAAATCGGAGTCCGACGGAAAGGGCCGCGAACGAACTGCAAAAGCACAGGCATGTGGAGCTAAGCCATGTATGTACATATATGTACATTTAAGTCGACACCAGCTCGTCTTCGCGCACTTCAGCTTATGCACGTGACAAAGAGGAGCGATCAATGGGCCGAGTGGAAGCGCACGTTCGCGGGCTGTTCTAGGAAGAACACATGAATGGCCAAGTCAATCAACGTGCAGGTGGGCGACCAAGAACCGGACGTCGCGCGCGGGCCCAATACTCGACGGGCGCGCGTGGAGCAGATTGCAATTGGGGGATTAAGCCTTTCACGAAACAGCCTGGAGTTTTTCTCTCCTTCTCTCTCTATTTTCGAAATTATGACGTGGGTAAGGCGTCTGAAATTGATAGCCCCTTCGGGCTGAATGCAGGAGGCATGGGAAAGGATAATTTTATCGCTTCTTGTTTAGGCAAGGGGACCGCCTACTCCACCAAGTACAAAACACACTCAAGTCTATAAAAGGGGAGCTGGAGGGGCCAAAGCGTATCGCAGTCCTCTCTTCACTCAGAGAAAGAAATTCTTTACCCGTATACTTCAGCGTTCCCAGACCTTTGCGCTTAATATCGAGTTCATCATGGCCTCAGCAACTGCCACACCATGCCTGCAACATCTTGTTGCAATGTTCGGGCTGTTCACGCTTCGGCTTACAGCTGCCCTTCCTGTTCGAACCGGTAAGTCTCTCTTGAAATGTCAGGACCAAAGATTCAAACGTACGAACACGTTTTTGTTACTTCATGGTCGTTGTTAACGGTACAATCACAGCTTGAAGTTTTATCGGCAAAAATATGGAAACTATTCAGAAGTCTGTTATTTTGCCGGCGAGGTCGTCGTCAGGCGTGAATGTTTATCCCTCTAGGCCTTAAAATAAATCTCTTTTCAATGTTGTCCTCATTTGCAGCGTCTTCAAAATCTTGGACGGAATTTTCCGGGTCGCTCGACCTGCTCGAAGGACGGACAGTTCGTCTTGTGCCCCACTATGTCGACATGCACCAGCTGAACGATGTATCACTAATGGGGAGAGACTTTGCTCTCTCGCCGGGAACATCCTGCAGCGGCGACCAATCCATGGCGGTCAACTACGTGGAGTGCCAAGGTACGCAAATATGAGGAGAGAAAGAGAAAGAGAAAGAGAGGCAGAGACAGAGAGAGAGAGAGAGGGAGAGAGAGAGAGAGAGAGAGAGAGAGAGAGAGAGAGAGAGAGAGAGAGCGGTCGGCGTGTAGGTGAGATGAGATTACGTAGAAGCGGAATCTGTCGCAATCAAAATTCATTATTGCTGTTTTTCTCTCGGAAATGATAACGTGATGTCAAATACCGGCTTCTTCAGCCGACGCCAGAGTTCCGGGATAGAAACCGACGTTTAGGATGAAGCGGCTGTTACTTGAACTGTAAAATCCCGCTGACGGGCAGGCATGTGAATAACTGATGAGGCCCTTTTCCTATTCTCTTTTCCGTCTCCAGACGCCGTTTCGTGCGAATGGCAAATTCGGAAAGAGACAGTATCATCAGATGGCAGGCTTTGCAATGGGTCGGTGAAGAGCTTCCTGTCGTTCCGCAGCGTGGCACAACCGACTTTGTCTCTCCAAAGCACCGGCCACCCTCGCCAGGAGGGATCGAAGCCCATCGCAGCCCAAGTTAAGGTAAACAAAACATGTCTTTACATCGATTTCATATCTCTTATGCTTGTCCCAGAATATGTACGTATACTGCACTGAAGAGGCCACAACAGCCGAAACAATACAGTGTGCAGTTACCTCTTGACTGGCCGATAAATTAACTAAAGCAGTTCGTATGTCCGAAGAATAGTTATACTGATGTAGCCTGGTTCAGGAGCCAAAAAAATGATCGCTATAAGCAAACGTGATCGCTGTAAGCCACAGAGTCAAGCTTTCAATTTCATTCTGAATGTGAAATGGCTTACAGCTTGCCGCTAAATCAGTCGACATTGCCTTTCGAATTTCAGGACAAGCCCTCCCTGGAGGCTTCACACTGGGAAGTCACCAAAGTCTGCACAAGCAGCTCAGAGCCTCGGAGCGACGTGTTCGCTCTGCGCAGTCGCAGCACGGGCCACTACTTGAGTTTGTCAAGCACACATCCATCGAATGCTGCGACATCGGGACTCCACCTGCCACACTTGGGCAAGCTGACCAGACTAAGCAAGCGAGGAAAGCTTCCGCTCCCGACCTGTTTGGAGCTTGCTCCCGCAGCGGGCGATGAGGCTAGAAAGGTCGACCTTGCTCTTTTCACGATCGAAGTTTAGATCAGATCTCTCTCTCTCTCTCTCTCTCTCTCTCTCTCTCTCTCTCAAATTAAAGAACCGTCCCGGACTCGTTGCTAGAACATATCCCTACGTTGATCATGGCTGCATGATTCAAAGTATTCAATCTTTCTGGACGTCTTATTCAGTTCAGAGGAGCACATTGTATTTGGATCAACTCAGCATCTCTGCTCACCATCTTTCCGAAAACCACTTCTTTCCTTTGCGTTCGGTCTCTCAGGAATTAGCCCAATTTCTTTCCAGCTCTATTCTATTTATTTAATAACCTATTTATTTATTTATTTATTTATTTATTTATTAAATGTTTGTTATTCACGATTCTTAACCGTGTATGCCATCAGAGGAATCGAATGTTTGCTTACTGCGCAAAAGATGAGGACAATAATCTCTCCGCTCACGGAAATGTTTCGTGTTAGACCTTCGGCGGCTAATGTCTCCAGTCGATACTCCAAGTGTGCGGCACACCGCTGACGGGCTAAGTCGAATTGCTGAGACGTATTGTAAGAAATGGATTATAACGAAGGGTCTTTTTCTATTTCACCTGTATTCACAGTGTTGTATCAATCGCCCTGCCTTATAATCTCTCTTCCGTCAATCCCGTAAGGACTGGAGGTGATTGCACGCACAATAATTGCTATTAAATCCGGTAGGAACTGGAGACGCTCGCGCGTGCGTGTTTGTTACAAATCCCTCGAGGTACAGAGGAAATCCATGCTATCTCGGGCTCAATTTCAGCTTTTATCACCCGATGGGCGCCAGGTGCAATACTACTGGCGTCTTCGTGTTGTCCAGCAGAGCTCTCACTCGCCCTGTCCAGACTGAGGGAAGTGCGAGGAAATGAGGATTGTTATGAAAGTTTCGGCTAAATGGTTACCGTATTGCTTTCATTAACAGCCGTGTTACTCGGCTGAAGGGGAAGATGCTCGGCCAAGAAAATTAACCAGCCTGCAGTGTCTGAACAAGACGATTGACCAAATACCTCAAACAGCACATCCCGGTTTTGTCCACTGCCCACAGAAAGTCTCAGGAGAACCTTAAATCCTTTCAAGGGACGGGTCATTGGTCGGCCGCCGCTGAAACGTGGAAATTGGTAAGCATTCCTGGAATGATTCTAGTGAATGTCAAGCCGTTGTTGGTGGGGTATATCGAATACCATGCGGGGAGTTGCGAAACGCGATACAGCGGCGAGACATGTACAGGCAGGACCATGAGGATTCTAGGGAACAGTATGAATATAATGTCAGGAATGATCGGTATCATTGAATGTGAGGCCGGCAGCGGCTGATCATCGGCTTTCTGACAAAGTTTTTTTTATTAACAGATTCGAAGGTGGAAAAAAAAACGGTACAAAAGAAAAGATGTTTCGGAGTACTACTCCTACCTCAGTTTGATAGAGGAGCTGCACAGTTTCTCTGGGATAACGAACAATGGAAATGTCTTTTTCCTTTCGTACCGTTTTTGCCCACCTTCGAGTTTGTAATAAAAAATCTTCCAACTGAAAATGCGTGTAGACTGTGAAAAGTCGCTCCATCAACTGTGCATGTCCATTGCATGGAAAAGTGCGGAAGGTATTGACAGGGAGAGGAAAGTAATCAACAGACGTGTGATGAAGCCTCTTTGGATTAGCGTTCAGACTAAAGAAAATGGTTAAAGAGAGATTCTTTGTTTGGAATTGGACCCCCGTGATTTACCGTTAGTAGTTGTGTCCACAGTGGTTCTGCACCATAGCAACAACGGCCCGTTGCTAGGGATTTGGTAGGCAACACCGGCCCGGGCCTGCCGGTACCGTCATGTGACGTCACCGTGGAATGTCAAGGGTGTGACATCATCATCATCATCATCATCATCATCATCATCATCATATTTATTAGGATTGCTCAATAGCAAGAGACTAATCTGG